>BQNB010019518.1:0-66732 GCA_026074375.1 Tanacetum coccineum | reverse complement strand
TAGGCTATCTAGTTTGTTAACAATAGCAGTGATCCCTTCAGAATTACTACTACTATCTATATTCCTGCTAGATGAACCATCATGCCACTTTTGAGAGTGGTTAGCCATAGTCTGGATTGCCATTAATGCTTAAGCAGGTATCATGCCAGGAATTGGCCCCTAAGAGTCAAGCAATTAATGGTTCATAATGCCGAGACCATTGTAGAAGATGTTCACCTTCTGATGGCTATTGATGTCATGGGTTGGGCATCTATAAAGCATGTCATTATATCATTCCCAAGCTTGGTCTAATGTTTCGTCACCTTCCTGCTTGAAGTTACGGATTTCTTCAAGCTGCTTAGTGGTTTTGGATGGCAGGCAGTAACTTTGGATAAAGGCTTTTATAAGGAGATCCTAGGAATTGACGGTTCCTGGGGAAAGTCTATCCACCCATCTTTTAGCGGCTCTAGTGAGTGTAATGGGAAAAACGCGTAGCATGAAAGCATCGTGTGATACTCCTGGAATGTTAAATAAGCTGACGATGTCTAAAACTCGCTCTACATGCTCATGAGCATCGTCATTCTTGTTTTCAGAAAAGGTGTCCTCCCTTAATTCTCGCATGAATTGACTCCTGATTTTGAAATTCACATTGCCTACTATTTCGGGTTTAACCACGCCCGGTGCCTGGTTTCCTCGAGTCAATGCTATGTATTGCTCCATGGTGAGGTTATCGATCTCTCCCTCAGCCATTATGATTCCTGAAATGCTTAGTAATAAAATTTAGTAATAAAATACAAGAAATCAAACTAAAACTAATTTTAGCTCCCCGGAAACGACGCCAATAGCTAAGGTCGTAAAAGGATTGTTTTGGAATAATTAATTACCGCAAGTTAAATTTATGAAACTCGTCTACCGTTACACGTACTAATGGCAGAGAACCTAGTCGTAATTAGTCATAAGTTGGAAACCCGAGGTCGGTCCCACTAGTTTTTTAAGTCGCTAGTTTTCTAAATTTGATTTGTCACGTTTAGAAGATGGTTTTAAGTTGATTTTAAAAACTAAAGAAAAGTAAATGCAGAAAAGTAAATAGATAGAAGTAATCAGGGAGAAAAGCGTGCTAGCCTAACCATTTCATTACTACTGTTATGATTATGTTTTCCTGTGCAATGTTCAATTACAAGTTTCATTAGTGGTTCTAATATCGGCAGACCCGAATTGGCATTTGAGGTCTGCCCTATACTTACTCTGCGATCCTAATTCCCCTAAGATCACACAGGCAGGGCATCCAAGTTTGTAGTGGTTAATCCCCAACTATCCTTAAGACCAATTCTACAACCTATATAGATTATTAACCCTCTCTAAAATAGTTCATGTGCTTTTTAAGTGTTTAATGTGACAGAGGCGGTAATATGGTTAATTCCTACACTAGGGATAGGTGCCAATCTACCCTAGTACCCCGCTAATCCCATGTTCAACCGGTAAGTCTAATAACAGGACTAACAAGATCTAAGCCACCCTCTATACTACCAAAACCCAAGGATCAATGAAAGGCTATAAGGATATCCAATGAAACCATAATTAAACAAGAAACATCGATCATAACAATAGTAAATACATGGCTAGGCCAGCACTAAGAGTACTTAGCCACTCATAGCAACAGTAAGATAAGAAATAAATGAAGAGATCTTGGATTGATAAATCATAATTCTTACAAACTGCGTTTATGAATGATTAATTCTAGAAATAAGTAAAGTGATCCTCCCTTGGATTGCTTGGTGGAATGCTTCGTCTTCTAGAGGCCTTGTTCGCATCTTGGTACTGTGTTGTGAAGTGGTGAGGTGAGTGATGTTGAATGAGCCGTCCAAGCCCTCTTTTTATAGGTATCGACTATGTTACGGCATAACCATTATGAAGGTGTTACGTCGTAACCATGCTGAGTTGGACTTCTCTTTGCAGGCTTAATTCTTGTTACGGCGTAACCATATAGTGCATGTTACGCCGTATTGCTGACACGGATGAGTCATCCTTCTTCTATGAGATGTGTTATGGCGTAACGATGACGAAGCTTTTACGTCGTAAAGGTAGTGCTGACTCATTTCTTCATTAATCTTTGTTACGGCGTAATCCCTTTGGGGTTGTTACGCCGTAACTATCCTTAAACTCTTTACTTGAATGATTTCTACGTCCAAATCCCGTGTATTTTGCTCAAATGCTCGCATTGCTTCTGAAAACTAAATATAAGCAATTAAGTAGTGTTTTTAAAAATTTATAACATAATTATAAGCATTTTCGTAGGGAATTTGATACTAAAAGTATTAACTATTTGATGTTATCAATGACCTTCTGTCACTCTTTAATGAACTGACCAACATCTATTAACTTTCACTCATTGAAGTATTTGTTAGATGAAAGTAGACTCGAATACCTTTAAAACGGCGGGTGACACGAGTTCTAATTCCTTACGGTTCATTCTATACGTTATTTACAAAAAAGACAAAACTAAAAAAACCTTTCTGATGCACTTAGCTGCCGGCCGAGGTTCCCGGCCGTCAGCTAAAGCCCTTATGAGGCCTTTAGCCATCGGCCAAGGCCCTCTAGCCGTCGGCTAAAGCCCTCAGCCTACACTACTTTACCCGACTTGCCTTTTTACCCAAAACTCAACTTCCTAAACTCAACCCATCATAAGAACTTCCATAATTCAATTAAACATCATAATACACTAATTTTATAATATTTGTGGTCTCAACAACCTATGGAAATGTTCTTTACAAAATGATAGGTGTTTTGCCAAACACCTCTTTTTGACCTATTTCACCAAAATACATGTACTAAATACATGACTTCCATTTCTAAGCCAAGACCTGGACTTGGACACTTCCAAACCATATATACAAATCATTTTATAAATTGTTTTACGACTCTTGAGGATTCAACCATATCTTGAGCTTGGCGTCTAGTACTAAGCTCATAAGCACACTTCAATACTTCCAACTTCTAGTATCTAATTCTTAAACCTTAATCAAGGTCTAACCTTCATCACATGAACACCTACAAAACGGTTAAACCACTAAACTATAAGCGAAATGCTTAGTAAGTAAAACGGTTATAACATAGAATTATACATCATCAATCACATAAGCATCATTCGCACAAATATTAGTCCATAAGACTACTTTTCATCAACAATAGCACATTACACTTAAAACACATTACATTCAATCATACTAAATCATTTACATACCTTACATAGGTCAAAATAAACTTAACCACAACCTTTGCTAGTTTTGCCAAACTAGCTTCTAACTTATTCTTAATCCAAGCCTACTAAACCAAGGCTTCATAAACCTTCATTAACATCATCCTTATAACACATATATGATAAAATCAATATAATCTCATATTACAACCAATATACTTACCTTAGCTCCAAGCTAAGTATACTAATAACATCATCGTCATCATCCTTGCTTCCTAAACCATAACACAATTCATAAATACTTATATATATAATTAACACACTATAACAATGGTTTATACAACCATTAGCTTACCTTGCAACATCTTTAATCATTATATGATCATATCTTAATCATATAATGAAACCTACAAAATTACTAATTTATTGAATATAACTTAACCCATGATTACTATAACCTCATTAGTTTACTTTAGAACATCATTTACCTAACTCAATTTGGGTACGTAAACCCTAACTCAATAATTCCTTAATTCAACTCTTATGATAGGATTACTTGCCTTATAAAGACATTAGCTAGGACTGAAGACTTTTATAAACACTATTCATTCAACATCTAAGGATCACCAAGGTTCTATGTTTCCCTCTTTTTCTTGCTTGCAAACCGACACACATAACACATGAACACACTAGAATATTTTGGGAAAGTCCAGGGAATTTACTAAGGGATAGGTAGTTAGCTTATCAATATAACTTTGGTCATATGACACTTATAGTCTCTCATGTCTTTTCCTCTAATGTTTGTGACACATAATATTTTCTAAAACCATTTACATAATATTTATACTTATAGTTTGACTATCAGGTTTGACTAACCAATCATATAACGCATTCAAACTACTAAAAGTCGTATTCAAACTATCTAATGGCATTCTCGTAATAAAACGCTTAAAACCTGGTTTTGAGGTTTTACAAATCTACCCCCTTATTTAGATTTCGTCCACAAACTCTCTTGTCTAATACTAACCATACTTGGTTTCATTTAACCCCTCATTCCATCTTAACTCTTTCAAACATATGCTCAACTAGTTGCAACAACCTATATAGTTTTGCAACTTTAGCTATACTATAACACAACCCATACCCTTAGTCCATTCTATTTCTTGCATATTTCCTTTACATTTCGCCTCTTACTAAGGTTATTAACTCATTCATGCCATATTTTACCATAGCCGATTTACTCAATTAGTTAACTCATTTCTTACGCAATGTTCTTAATTAATTTTATTCTACATTTCCAATCAAGGACTATATGCCACTTGAGAAAATTATACCATCTTGATTTTACATAAGTCAAACATTAGCTAATACTTCCACATTCTACCATAGCTATTCTACCATTCCTTTAATGCTTTCACAATAACACATCGCTCTCTCTACTTCTTTTTAAGAATTTTCGTCAAGCACGATAAAACACTTAGGAAAAATTCAATACTTTGAATTCATAAAGTCAAACCTTGGCTATTATCTTCCAAATTCATATTAGGATGCTATTAATACTTAGCGACCACCATAGTCATTACACCATGCCATAAGGCATACTATATCATCAATTCAAACTTTTAATCATTCTCTATCCATTTGTTAAGAAATTTTCTTTTAAATTTTGAGAATTGCCTACCCGACTAACTTCTCAACTTAACACAAAGTTCATTCTAGGCATTTAATTTAAGGTTTATCACACAACCTTAAAGCCGTTATAACCTTCCGATCATGTCTACTCTCATTTCTTACGATGTCTAGCTCATTTTAGTTCTCATTTTCTATTTCTTTACCCATACTTATGCCATGCCGGATACACATAAGCTCACTCATTTACAATTCGTTATTTACATAAAGAGGCGTCCCAATTTATGTAAATAAAAAGTTATAAACTTATGGTTCGGCGACTTACAATTGCTTTATTTAAATGAAGAGGCGTCCCAATTCATCTAAATAAGGAGATTATAAATCATTCTACTTATATATTTCTGATATAACACTCATACCTATCTACATTTTCATTACCTTTCTATCTTTACACATTTACCAACATGTGTACTAATCTTTTTTCATTTTTTATATTGTCTTTTCTAGCCTTAGATCCAATCTCACTAACTTTTCTGAAAGAAACTTGGTCTTTCCCCGTAGGGCTTCGCCACTTAACCATACTCTTGTGCAAGCTAAACCTCATGCCATGAAAGCAAGGTAATACTCATGCCATAATGGAAACTTAATACCCATGCACCAGCTAAAACTCTTGCCATGAAGGCAAGGTATCACATTCATGCCATGGAGGCAAGCTATCACATCCATGCCATAAAGGCAAGTTATCACATCCATACCATAAAGGCGAGCTATCACATCTAAGCCATAAAGGCAAGTTATCACATCCGTGCCATAAATGCAAGCTATTACATCTCGAAAGATTCGAGAACTAGAGCATTGGATCCAAGCTATTTTTATCCTAACATTCTTTACTCATTGATCATTCAAGTACTTTTCAAATCAAGCACTTTTAATTTCTAAATCTTATTGCCTTACGTAATCTCATCACATTTTCATTTTCCACATTTTATTGCCTTACGTAATTTCATCATATTTTCATTATCTTGGACAAGATCTATATGATACTTGTCAATTTCATATCTTACATATTTCATATGCATACTCACAATGCATTTATCATTTTCTCGTCAACCCCAAGTTGACAACTTATTCAATTTTTATGTCAAAACATCATTTTAGTCCACTCGACTCTTCCGCGCATAAACCTTACATAGGTTTATCTTATAACATATACAATAATCTCCTTTTACACATCATACGCATTCTCATATATCTACATGATTTTAGTCTTGTTTTACAATTCATCTAACGCGTTTTATATCTTTAAAAGATTCTAGCGCAATGCTTTTATCCAATACATTTGTCTGTATTTCGCTAATCATTTTAATAATTTCACATTCAATTTCGAGGGTAATTCTTCTCAAATATTTGTATGTCTAAGTTCAACATTAGACATATATTACGATTAGACCATAAATTGGTCATACATCGCAATCTAATCCTATTTACTTAAGTCAATGTCTAACACTTCATGTTACGAAAAATTCTAATCATACCTTATAATCATTCCCAAGCATATCGCACTTATTAATACCTTGCTATTGCATTATAATTATCATGTTATCTAGACAACATGATTTAACATACCCCAACCATTCATCTAATTAGAATGCATATAAGCATCTAATTTCAATACGTAAGCAATTTTAGCTTAAGCAACTTTTCATAATACAAGCTTTTATACATTCACTTACCTCTATTCACATATTTTCATCACGTCTTATCTAAAATGCAATTTCATGCATTTTACTTAGCATCAAACACTTCATAAGCTCATACCATCATACACATCATGTGCTACTTAGACATATAAATAACTACCATAGACTTTACATCATATAAACATACATTTCCGCACTTAACACTTCTCTAATAAGTGTTTTATATTCTTAGCCGCAATCAAAGTCATTTATTCTATGGCAAAATAACATATCTTACATTTCATAATCATTCTATGTCTAAGCATCATCTTAATCAGAGCCGCAAGTACTAACTACCTTATAACTAAGGCATTCGCATTCTTCGCTACATACGGCATACGCATCTACAATTGGTCTAAGTTTAGGAAACCTATCATGGAAACCTACTTCACTTAGACCAAAGCTCTGATACCAAGTTAAAACGCCCCTTTCCCGACTCTAAATTTGACCAAAATATTAGAAACTTTGCTCAAACGCATGTCCCAGAAATGACCTTCAGTCACTCTTTAATGAACTGACCAAAATATATCAACTTTCACTCAATGAAAGTATTTTTTAGATGAAAGTAGACTCGAATACCTTTAAAATGGCAGGTGGCACGATTTCTAACTCCTTACGGTTCATTCTATACGCTATTTACAAAAACAACAAAACCAAAAAAACCTTTCTGATGCACTTAGGTCGAGGTTCCCGGCCGTCTGATAAAGCCCTTATAAGGCCTTTAGCCGCTGGCCAAGGCCCTCCAGTCGTCGGCCAAAGCCCTCAGGCCTACACTACTTTACTAGACTTGCCTTTTTACCCTAAACTCAACCAATCATAAGAAATTCCAGAATTTAATTAAACATCATAATACACTATTTTCATAACATTCGTGGTCTCAAAAACCAACGGAAATATTCTTTACAAAATGACGGGTGTTTTGCCAAACACCCCTTTTCAACCTATTTCACCAAAATACTTGTACTAAATATATGACTTCCATTTCTAAGCCAAGACCTGGACTTAGACACTTCCAAGCCATATATACAAATCATTTTATAAGTTTTTTTACGACTCTTAAGGGTTCAACCATATCTAGAGCTCGGTGTCTAGTACTAAGCTCATAAGCACACTTCAATACTTCCAACTTCTAGTATCTAATTCTTAGACCTTAAACAATGTCTAACCTTCATCACATGAACACCTACAAAATGGTTAAACCACTAAACTGTAAGCGAAATGCTTAGTAAGTAAAACAGTTATAACATAGAATTATACATCATCAATCACATAAGCATCATTCGCACCAATATTAGTCCATAAGACTACTTTTCATCAACAATAGAACATTACACTTAAAACACATTCCATTCAATCATACTAAATCATTTACATACCTTATATGGGTCAAAATAGACTTAACCACAACCTTGGCTAGCTTTGCGAAACTAGCTTCTAACTTATTCTTAATCCAAGCCTACTAAACCAAGGCTAAACCTTCATTAACATCATCCTTATAACATATATATGATAAAATCAATATAATCTCACATTACAACCAATTTACTTACCTTAGCTCCAAGCTAAGTTTACCACTAACATCATCGTTATCATCCTTGATTCCTAAACCATAACATAATTCATAAATACTTATATACATAATTAGCACACTATAATAATGGTTATATAACCATTAGTTTACCTTTCAACATCTTTAATCATCATATGATCATATCTTGATCATATGATGAAAACCCACAAAATTACTAATTTATTAAATATAACTTAACCCATGATTACTATAACCTCATTAGTTTACTTTAGAAAATCAATTACTGTTAGCCTTAGAAATATTCTACTCAAACAAGAATGTAGTCATCTTAGTTAGTTTCGGTCTTAGTTCGTAATAGGCTAGTCGGGTTTTACGGGCTTAGATTGCAATCTAATATTGTCCTCATTTTGGACTTTAAGCCCACACTAAGCCAAGCCCGACCCACAGAAAGAAAGCCCACGAGCCATTAAGGCCTTGGACTATAAATACCACCCTCCTAGCATGTTAGGAGGGTGTTGGTTATCATTTGGTTTCAAGTGTAATCTTCCACCTTCTCCTTTTTCCTCTCTTTGTTTCTCTCTTTAAAACTCTCTCTTTCTCTCTCCAAGATTTGCATAGATATAGGTTGTGATATGGATTAAGGTAGGATAACATGTGGTATCAGTCGCCAAGGGGTGGATTGTGATAGCTTATTGTGGTTTACACAACTTATTTGCAGCTTTTAGAGTTCTTTTTATAGCTTATTTTTTGTTTTGGCTTATTTTAAGTTTTTTATTTTCGTTAAAAACCTTGTTACTTTTCCTTGTTAGATCGTTATAGCTTGTTTAGATCTATGTTTATAGCTTAAAAGTGGTTAAAAATAGCTTATTTCGAAAAAACAATTTGGGCTTATTTTTTAATCGCGCGATTTGAGTCTTTAGAGAAGGGATTTGACAGGTTAGGTTTGAGTATTAATTCCAGAGGTTTGATAAGAGTTGTCAGGCGATTTGAGTTCAGGTCGAGCGACTTGACCATTGCAAGTTAGCGATTTAAGCATAGGTACCACGCTGTTTGATCATCTATCTCTGCGGTTTAAGTCTACCAGCTCAGCGGTTTGACTTGACACTCCAGTGATTTAACCTAAGGTTTTCCAACAATTTGATAAAAGGCACAAAGCGATTTGATAACAGTTCTTCCAGTTGTTTGAGTTATTTCTTCACGCAATTTGACTTAAACAATTTCAAACAACGGTTTAGTGGGAAAGAAAAGTTCAAACTTACAAGCCCTAACACATATTTACCAATTTCATCCCTCTAGTCTAACTCATCTCATCAATCATCCTTAACAAGAAAAAAAATCAATCGTTAATCCTTAAACTTTAATTTCATTTTACCATTTGTCCTCACACATGTAATTCACAACCGTTAGTCCTTATAACATTAAATTATTACATAGTTAATCTATTAATCAACCAAGAACGTCAACAAACCACAATTACAATCACTACATCTACTTAAGATCCATATCCAATCACAACAACATCAAAATGTTAAATACCAACAACAACAAGCAAACACAAACTTCAAGTGCTCTTCATAATGCCATCGTGGAAGCTGGTGGTAAGATCGTCCTCCAATGTTAGCACCTGGTAGTTACGTTTAGTGGAAATCCCAAATCAAAAGATACATTAATACCAAACCAAACCATGAGCTTATCCACTTCTGTCTTCTGAATCCACCATACCAATACAAATTTAAACCTTCTGATGCTACACCTGATAATGATGGTACTCTACAACAACCAAGGGAAGAGGTAATGGAGACATTAGCAGCTGTTCTATAGGACATAAATAAATGGATTACAGCTGAAGTTGAAGCTGTTCAGATCATTCTTACGGGGTTTGACAATGTTATCTATTCTACAGTCGATGCTTGTCCAAATGCAATGGAAATGTAGAAAGTAATTGAAATGTTGAAACAAGGTGAGTCAATCAATGTACAAGATCTTAAAACCAATTTGTACTAGGAATTTGGGAAATTCACATCACGAGATGGTGAATCACTTGACTCGTATTACTCAAGGTTCTACAAGATGATGAATGAGTGATATGTGTGAAAACACATATCCATTTTATATCAAAAAATGGCCCTAAAAAGACAAAATTGTGCTTTAAATGCTTGAATATTGCTTGTTTTGTCTTTGTGATTGTGTAGGTACGGATATTGCAAAAAAAATCTCAAGAAAATGTTCAAAACCGGACAAACACGGACACGGGAACGGAAAAGATAATACAAGAGCCGGGAGAATGCTATCAAAGGTCAACAAAAGTCAACCCTTGGTCAACCAAAGTCAACCCACAAAAAGACAAAACCCAAAAATACCAAATCAGTCCCTCAAAGAAAACCAAATTCATAAAAAGTCCCTAAGCCCTAATGGTGTTATCTCTTAACACTATAAGAGATAACACTCGTTATCCCTTTTGTTATTATCCCGAGCCCAATCCAATGCACCCGGCCCAAACCCATTTTATATAAGCCCAAAGTCAAAGAAAAATTACCCGGGTCAAACACACCCTTTTATAAAAAAGGTAAAACGCGGGAAAAGAAGTTGTTACTATTCACCTTCTTCCCCGTTTTACCTCGAGCTCAAATCAAAGGGGTAATTCAAATTGGCAACGTAGCTACGCAATTTAAGTAAAAAAGGACACCTTGGAAGAGTTATACATCACCAAACGCTCCCATTGGTGGAAACCCAAAAGGGAATGACACGCGGATGCAAGGAAACACACCAAGATGCAAGATTTTACACTAAATCCTTCCCTAAAGAAGCACAATGGCTCTGACACACGGAATGCCACGTTGGCAATCCGTGTGCTCACCAAAGTGATCCAACGGCTCATAATAGGTATCCAATGATTGGTTAAATGGAAGGGACAGGATCCAAGAGAGTGTAAACCTGACTCAGGGGCCTAGAAGCATCCTTTCAGCACTATAAATACAAGCATTCACTCACACACAGGAATGATCTTCTTTTTATATAGTTTTTAGCTTTTAAAAATTTAGCTTATGTATTTTTTTAGTTTTAGCTTTTGTAATTTTCAAATTCAGTTATTGTAATTCCCTTTTTAAAATCTTGTAATCAGTTTTCAAGTTAATGAAATTTAGTACAATCTGTCATAAGCTCTTATCATTTTCAAATGTTTCCAGTTACTATTTCAAAAGCTCCTAATAAGCTCATACAAGCTCTTTGAGTCTCTAAGCTCAAATTGAGCTATTAATAAGCTCTTAAAATAAAATCAGTTTTAATACCTTTGCTTATGGATTTTGAGCTTTTGGATGATAAGCTTACAATGGAAGAGCTTATTGGACCTTACTAGCTTATCCTTGTGATAAGCTAGAGCTGTTGAAAGCTCTTTTGAGCACTTTTGCCTTTGTTTAGCTAAGGCTTTTGTAAGTTCCCTTTAATTTTCAAGTACCTTAGCTTTAATTTTGCATATGCTTATATTCTGCTTATAGTTTAGATTATTTATGCTTAATTTTGTCTATTTGTGCTTATTAAATATGTTTGGATATCTGATTTTAAGTTTTATAGTTTAGATCTTAGATTTCTTAGTTTAATTCATAAAACTATCAAAAACTAAAAAATATTAGCATAGTTCTTAGTTCTTTGTTTCTGGCTTATTTGCTTATTAATATAAGTTCATTAGGATTGTCATAAGCTATTTGCTATCTGGTATTTAGAATTTAAGCTCTTAATTTCATTTTTATAAGCTAATATGGTTTTTAGTCTAGTTAAAGGAGTGTTTGGCACAACAGTATTAACCACAAGTTAATATTGTTATTGGCCATTTTGGTCCTTTGTGTTTGCTTTAAATCTCCCATTTAGGTTGGTTTAAGCTAGTATCATAAGTCAGAATAGGGTTAATGCAGTTTTCATGAGTTAAGCATTCATAGGGTCATAATTTGTCAAGTATCACTTTGCATTATTAGCTTAATTCATGTCTAACTTCAGTCATCACCTTATATGCTCTTAGTTTGGTGTAAAATAGGAACTAGATTTAGCCTAATAAGTCTGCATTAATAGGATTTAGGTTTTGGTCTATTAGCATGCCAGCTGCATCAGCAGTTTTATCTTAAAAACAACCAACTTCTAGCTTAATTTTCAATAAGTAAAAAATGTTTTCAGCTTTTGAAATTTTGAGTACAAAAAAAAAAAAAAATAGATTTTAGGTTAAAATAGATAGGTTAAGGCTTAATTTAGTATAAAAAGTTAATTTGCTTATCTGTTTTTAAGCTTAAAAGTTGTTATTTGTCTTTTCATAAAACCTTCAAAAATCCAAAAATATTGCATTCTGTCTTCACACCCTTTTTCATTAGTAATCATTGTAGTTTCATTCTGAGTTTTAAATGTAGTAGAAACATTTTACTTAGGCCGTCACTTGCATTCTAAGTTGTTAGTTCATTATTTTGTCAACTGCATCAGCATTGTTAAAAGCCTTAAGGTTATTTTCTAGTTTCATTTTCAGTAGGATAAAATAGGTGTTAGGTTTTAATTTTCAACATAAAAGTAGCTTATATATCATAGTTTACAAGTTTGCAATTAGTTTTTAAATTCTAGCTTATTTTGTCATCTAAATTTAAGCTGCAAAATTGCCTTTTGTCTTTTCATTTTAAAAGTAAAACTCAACATGATTTAGGTCTCAAGTCTGTGTTCATAATGCTTTTTCATTAAGCTATTTTGTTTAAAAATCATTTTCAGAAATAGATTTAGGTAGCTTAATAGTTATAGAATAAGCTTGCATAAGCCATTTCCCTACAAGGATCCAAGAGCTTATCTAAAAATAAGCTTAAAGATCCCTGTAGGGACTGTTTGGTTTTAAGTTTTCTATAAGTGCTTATTTTGAATTTCTAGCTTATGGCTTGTTCTTGCTTATTACTTGCTTATTTTTAGTTCTGTTTTATTCATTAGCTTATTATTAGCCTTATAGTAAAGCTTAATTTGCATTAACTTGATATTGTGGTCTTTTAGAGATATATTAGTTTTTAGAAAAATACTAAAAAAGTGAAGTTGGTGTATCTGTCATGTTTTAGCTGTTTTAACACTTATTTAGGGCTTTTCATAAAAGTTTTTTTTATTAAAAAATGCTTATTTTCAGATGATCTAAAACATTGTTTTTTTAAGTTTTATAATATAAAAAAAGGGGGAAGTGGATAATACGGGGTAAGCATGAACTCGAACCCCCTGACTCAACACACTCAACCCTTTTTTATATAACACAAACCAACACACTCTACTACCTAACACCCCTGGGGTCTTTTTCGTTATACATCTACAAAATTTAATACTTATACACGTTTTTCCCATTTTGTCTATAACCTGTTTTCGGCTTATTACACAGCTTATTCGACAAGCTATGTAATCAAGATTATTTTTTCTAGTTCTAATTAGTATAACTATTTTTTGTATTTTTCTAGAATTTTTTATAATAGATTTAGTATTTTTAAACATTTATTTTTGTTAAAAACTTTAAAAAATCATAAAAAATAGAAAAATAATCAAAAAAATATAAATCTTTTTTAGAAAATTTTCTTTTATCATAAAGTTTCTAGGAAAATTAGTTTTGATTTCGTAGGGTTTAATTTGCAAAATTTCGATTTTTAAAGAACGAGATTCGTTCCCGTTCTCATTTTTCGTGTTTTAAAGCTCATTTCAACTCCGTTTTTGTTCTAGTTTTCTTTAAACTTACTTTTTAGTCAATTAGAGTCCATCTAAAAAGAAAAATTCAATTTAGGTTTAATTTTAGAAATTTAGGGTTTTTAACTGCCGTTTAAGGTTCCCGTTTTGCGTTTTTAGTTAAAGTTTGATTTCCCGTTATTTGATTTCGTACTTAATTGTTATCATTTGCTTATTTTAATTTGTAGAAGTAGATAATCAAATCAATCTTTGTTTCCAATTCAAATCATTGTCCGAACAACAAACGTGGTTTCAATTTCATAAATCGTTGGGGAATAACGACTCGGGAATCATATTTCCCGGTTAATATACGTATTATATTATATATATTTTTGAAGTTTCCTTTTTACCTTTGTCCTCAAGGGTAATTTGGTAATTTTCCATCATATTTTATATTTTATTATTACGTGTGTGTTTCTTTACTAGAATCAATTTTTGGCGGCGTTGCCGGGAATTTGTGATTAAGATTCTCTCGTTTGAAGTTTGTTGATCGTGATTTGAAGACCCTTTCATTTTTGAAAGTTTTGTTTTTGTTTAAAAAATCAAAAATATAAAAATTATAAAATATAAAAAGTAAAAAATAATTTTCTTTTCTTTTAGTAAAATTATCATATTAAAAAAATAAAAAAGAAAAACAATAAAAAAATAAAAATAAATTAAAAAATTATCCATAAAAAAAAAACAAAGTTGGTAAAAGTACACCAACAAATAATACCTTCAATTGAGGTATTATCCATTAGTAAGTTCCCAACTCGAATCAAAGATTTAAAAACTTACCATTTGTGTCATTTACCAAGGAACGCTCACCTTAAAAATTAAATTTTTAAGAGCTACCGTGAAGTAAATTTGATTATTTGGTTTAAGTTGTCTTCTCGTTATCCGTTAAAATAGTTTGTTAATAAAAATATATAAAAAAAATATTTCAGTTTAAATTTTCTTTTTCTAATTTTTGTGCATGCGCACTCGTTCTCAAACCTGCAACCATAACCGTCAACAACAAGCCCAACCCGCTGTTGTAGAACCATTTAATTTAGTAGAACCTTTTGATAATCCTCCTTTAGTTCCAATGGCCGATAACCGGACTATGACGGAATTGCTCCAAGCACCCAACGAGGGGTACGAGGATGCAATCGTAATTCCCGAAATCAATGCTAATTTTGAGTTAAAGCATGGTTTGATCAATCTTGTTCAAAACAAGCAGTTTTTCGGACATGATAAAGAGGATCCACATGC
Source organism: Tanacetum coccineum (assembly GCA_026074375.1). NCBI lineage: Eukaryota > Viridiplantae > Streptophyta > Magnoliopsida > Asterales > Asteraceae > Tanacetum > Tanacetum coccineum. The sequence continues at coordinate 51,713 of BQNB010019518.1, read as the reverse complement.
TCACATCCGTTATTTTAACAAAATCACCTCAACAATGAGATTCCCGGACATCCCGAGCACGTCAATTAAGCTTATGCTTTTTCCATTTTCTCTTGAAGGTTTAGCCCGGATTTGGCTAGAAAAAGAACCTCCTCGATCAATTTTGACATGGGATGATCTTGTTTCAAAATTCATTAATCAATTCTTTCCTCCTTCAAAAACGACAAATCTTCGAAACGAAATCACGAGATTTCAACAAAGATTTGACGAATCGTTTTATGAGGCTTGGGATCGATTTAATGACCTTCTTCGAGCATGCCCACATGCTAATGATCAAGATTCGTTGAATTCTGCTGCGGGTGGAAACTTTTTGGATAAGATGCCTCGTGAATGCTTGAAAATTATCGAGAGTAAATCCAAGGTTCGTAATTCACGAAACAAGGCAGTCGTTGCTAAAGTGAGTTTGAATTCATCTACCCCCGGAATTTCACCAGATGTTGCTGCTCTTACAACCGAAGTTTCTGAACTTAAGAATATGATGAAGACTATGCTTATCGACAAACAAAAAGCCCAAGCTCCCGCACCCGTAAAAGCGGTCGAGCAGAGTTGTGAACACCTAGTGGAGGGCTCTATCTCATAGAAATTGTACAGCCACCGATGGGCAATGTTTATCGAGACAGGAACATTCAAGAGTACGTTTCCCAGCTGCTGCAGCCAATTTTAAACCAGGAAATACCAATTCCTCGACCTCTGAGTTTGCAAAACCAAATTCACCTCCTGGTTTTCCTCCGAATTCCAAAACAATAAAACCGTTCATCATATATCAAGGAAATAATTCAACATAATTGAGGATACCAATTTTCTATCAAAACCGGAAATAAGCTTCTATCAAGGACAAGTGTATCAACCTCCGACAAGTCAACACCGTGTTTATCCAAGCTCAACCTTATCAGCTACCTGCTCAGCAAATGCAAGTGTTTCAAAGACGCGATTTTGAGAATTAATGTCACGGCGTCTGAATGCAATTATTTAAAGAATTCAAAATAAGGCCAATGTTTACAAAACCATATGACAATTTAACGAAGAAGCTTTCTAATTCGTAAATTCCAATACCCATCGACTTCGAGTTCGGTCTCTTCCAAGTAACACGGTTACTAATCCGAAGGAAAAACTTAAAGGTATTACACAGAAGAGGTGTTATGTTTTTTATCAGGACCTACGATTCCTACTACTTCCTTCTCCACAAGTAGTAGAACTAGAACCGAGGTGACAAATGGACAGCGTTTTTATCCCTAATATAACATAATTTAGCGAAGACGTCCAACCTCTGGTGACCCGGTTTGAAACCAAATCCCAGTTTCTGGCTAGTTGATGCTACCAGTTAGTGCAACCGATGCCTAAACACCCAAACCGTCAGAATACCTTATCCTTCAGGGCTAAATGATTGAAGAAGCACCATGAAAATGCTAACAGAACAAAAAGAAGAAATACAAAACGAAATCTTTAAAGAAATGAGTTTCAAAATTAGTTTTCATGGATGCTTTGACTCTAAATGCCTAAATTAGCTTCAACTCTTAAAGCCTTAATCGGCAAATAAAGAAAAGCTTATGAGACGGCAAGAACACACCTTTAAACGAACATTGCTCGGCTGACATCACTTAACAAGTACCCAAAAAACTTGGTGACCCCGACAGATTCCTTATTCCAAGTAAATTTCGCAGAATGGATGGGTGCTTAGCCATTGCCTGAGGACTTGGCGCTAACATAAATAGCATGCCATTTTCCGTGTGGAAAAACTTAACCTTCCAAACCTAAACCGACGAGCATGACACTAGAACTAGCGACCCGATCGATCTCTCCGACCGAATAGGTCATATTGCTAAAGATGTTCAACGTTAAAGTTGGTGTATTCCAGTTTCCAACCGACTTCGTGGTCGTAGATTTTGAACCAGACCCTCGAGTACACTCTAATTCGTCCCACGGAGTGTATTTCTTATACCAATATTCATGCTTTGATAGACGTGTACGAAGGGTAATTTAACCCTTACAGTTAGACAATGAGGCCATTACTTATAATCGTGATCAAACTTCGAGATACTCAGTAATTATAATGATAGACGAGAATCGTAATCAACGTTGTTGACTTAGCTTGTGAGGAGTATTCTCCGAAGTTCTAGGATTTTCCAGAGACGTGATCGCCAGTGGCATACCACTCCCGGATAAGACCCATAGTTTACAAATTCTCTCCGACTTTACTCCTTCGGGGATAGTGATTTTCTACTTCGTAGAAGAAGCTATTGGCTTTTCTAGCTCTAGCCAGACGATCAACTTCACCGGAAGTCGTTGAATTCCTATTATGACCCATAAGGACATTCTTAATCTCGACGCACCTCCTTAATAGGTGATGCCTTCACCACCTCCCAACCAAGGAAAATATTTACACCCCGGGAAATCAGAAAGGAACTTAACTGTGAGAAGCCAAAACTGCCAAATCTTCAAATTGATGAACCTCATGTGGGTCGAATCTAAAGGACTTACCACCTCATCTCGAATATGCATTTTTGGAAGACAACAACAAGTTGTCGGTCATAATTGAACAAAGATTTGAGTGTCGATGAAAATAGCTCTCAACATAAAGGTTCTAAAGTCCCAAAAGCGAGCAATCCCCCACCCCCCCCCCCCCCCCCCCTCCCCCCCACCAACGCTTGGAAACTCACGTTTCCGACATAAAGGGTATTACCCCTAAATTTTATTCTCATAAAATTCTTAATGGCAGAGATGTACTACGAACCATCGGTCTCAACATCCGAGAATGGGTTAAATACCATAAGATCATGATTTCATTAAGGAAAGTAGGGTTGAAAAACTTCTTGTAGCTGGATTGATCTACCCAATCTCGGATAGTCCTTGGGTGAGCCCAGTGCACTGTGTGCCAAAGAAAGGAGGATTGACCGTAGTGACCAATGATGAAAATGAGTTAGTACCAACTAGACTTGTAACAGGATGGAGAGTTTGTATTGATTATCGCAAGCTGAACGAAGCCACCCAAAAAGACCATTTCCCTTGCCGTTTATGGATCAAATGCTTGAGAGACTCGCAGGAAATTAATAATATATTTCCCCTCGATGGTTTTCCCTGTTTACTTTCAAATACCAATCGATCCGAAAAGATCAGGAAAAACCACATTCACATGCCCATACGGAACGTTTGCTTACCCCTGCCGCATGCCTTTGGCTTATTGCAATGCACCAGCACGTTGCTAGAGTTTATGATGCTTATCTTCCATGATACTGATTGAAAAGACGATGGAAATGTTTTCATGGATTACTTCAGTTTTTCAGAAATTTCTTTTTCGTACGTGGCCTTTTCAATTTTAAGAAAAAATGCTTAAACGGTGTTCAGACACTAATTTGGTCCCTAAATTGGTAATAAGCCATTATATATGGTGAAAGAATTCATCGTACTTGGAACATAAAAAATTCAAAGAAAGGAATATAAGTCGACAAAGCCAAAATAACCAGATGCTAAATTACTTCACCAACTACCGTCAAGGAATAAGGATTTTTTCCTCGGACAAGAAAATTACTTGCAGGTTTTTACCGTAGATGTTAATCAAGGACTTTATTAAAAATTTTCTCGACACCATGACTCATCTCCTTGGAAAAACAACTCCTTTCATTTTCTCCGAGGAATGCATTATCAAGCTTTTCAAACTAAAGAGAAATTAACCGAAACTCCAATTCGATTACCCCTCAAACTGGGACCAACCCTTTGAGCAACGTGTGCGATGCTAGCGACTATGTCCATTAAGGTGCGGATATCTGGGCAACGAATTAGGATAAACAAACTTTAAGGCCTATACATTATGCAAGCAAAATAATGACCGAGGCGGAATCGAACTACACCACAACAGAAAAGGAAATGTTAGCTGTGGTGTACGCTTATTAATAAAATTCCGGTCATAGACTCTGAACCTTCATCATGAATAAAAGCATAGTGTATACGGACCATTCCGCCCTTAAGTACCTATTTGCTCAAAAAGATGCCAAGGCAAGATTGCTACGATGGGTTCTCCACCTTCAGGAATTCGATTTTAAAGTAATTGATACGAAGGGAGCCGAGAACTACGCGGCCGATCATCTTTCCCGATTAGAAAACCCGTATGAAAATGTTCTCGATCCAAAGGAAATAAACAAAAATTTTCCTCTCGAGACACTTAATATGGTGAAATTCTCGTGGTACCCAAGATCGCCCCCCGTGGTTTATGCGCCGAATGCAAACTACCACGCGGGGAATTTCATTGTCAAAGGAATGTCAACTCAGCAGAAAAACAAATTTTTCAAAGATGTCAAACACTATTTTTAGGACGACCCTTTTCTATTCAAAACTTGTGCGGATCAAGTGATCCGTCGAGGTGTTTCAAGCCAAGAAGCTGTCGACATCCTCACAGCTTGTCATAGTGGACCCACCGGGGGACATTACTGTGCCAACTACACCGCCAAAAGGTTTTTGACTCAGGATTTTATTGGCCCACAATCTACAAAGATGCCCATGAGTTAGTTAAAAACTGTGACTCATGCCAGCGTCAGGGAAAAATTTCACAACGTGATGAGATGCCACAAAATTCCATCCAAGTGTGTGAAATCTTTAATGTCTGGGGCATAGACTTCATGGGACCATTTCCGTCATCTAGAGGAAATAAGTACATACTCGTAGCCGTTGATTACCTATCTAAATGGGTTGAAGCCAATGCGCTCCCCACTAACGATGCTAGAGTTGTAGTTAAGTTTTTGAAATCTATTTTTGCCCGATTCGGTACATCGAGAGCTATTATAAGCGATCGTGGGACCCATTTCTGTAATGACAAATTTGCTAAAGCAATGTCTAAGTATAGGGTCACTCATCGTCTTGCTACCGCTTACCACCCTCAAACGAGTGGTCAAGTTGAGGTGTCGAATCGTGGGTTAAAACGTATTTTAGAAAGGACGGTTGGAGAAAATCGTGCCTCATGGTCTGATAGGCTTGATGACGCTCTATGGGCATTCCGTTCCGCTTATAAGACACCAATTGGTTGCACCCCTTACAAGCTCGTGTATGGAAAGCCGTGTCATCTACCTATCGAATTAGAGCATAGAGCGTATTGGGCATTAAAACATGCTAATTTTGATCTTAAAACCGCGGGCGATCACCGTAAGCTGCAACTTAATGAACTTAATGAGCTTCGTGATCAAGCATACGAGAATTCTTTGATTTATAAGGAGAGGACGAAGAAGCTTCACGACTCAAAGATCAAAAACCGCATTTCATGTGGTGATCAATTCTTTTGCTTTTCAACTCTCGTCTAAAGATATTCTCGGGAAAGCTTAAAACCCGATGGTCCGACCCTTTTACTATAACCGAAGTTTTTCCATATGGCACTGCAAAATTATCTCATACCGACGGATCAAACTTCAAAGTGAACTGCCACCGACTTAAGCACTACTTCGGAGGGGACACACCAACCATGGTTGTCCTGGAGTTCTCCAGACTTTCCTAAGACCCGAATGAATTCATGGAACAGTCATGCTATGTGACTCAGTCTTACCAAAACAAAAAGCGCTTTCGTGGGAGGACACCCCATGCTTATCCATTTTCATTCTCTAGCTTCTAATGTGTTTTGAGGAGGCTTGTAACTCTTCCGTTTCCTGTTGTTGTACTTGTGGATTTGTTTTGCAGGATGAACCCAAAATTTTTGAATACCTCGTATTTGGGTGTTTTTGTCCCGCTCCACTCGATCTTCCTAGCCTTTGATTGCCATTAAGTTTGGGGAAGATCCGATTCCTAAGATTATTATCGACTAACATTTATCTTTACCACACTTAATAAACGTCTTTAAGATTTTTGTTATCACTTCTTCATGCATGAGTTATGCATTCGAACCTTTTTGAGTTCTAGTAAGGGGTTTTTAAAGTTTAGGCTAGGAAACCATTGATGGGAAGGGAAGGGGAATTTTTTATATATTTTGATAGAGGACAATGTTTAATTTTAGTATGGGGTAGTATATCTTCGATATGATCTTACCTACCTTTGCCTGTTGTTCTCACGTACCCCGTTTTTCCACCAAAATTTTTCAAAAATATGAAAAAATTTAAAATTTTCAAAAATAAAATAAGTGTTTTTGTCACAATTTTGACTTTCCTGCTGGGTAGAGTAAGAGTAAATTTGACAACAATCGATGCGTGTTGAGCTCTAGCTTGTTCCTTAACTTTTAGGCTAAGCGTTCGCTAATTTGCGAAGAACAAAAAATGATAGAGTTAAGTATGAGTAGGATGCTAAACAAGGATTAGTTGGAAATCTTAAGAGCTCATGTGTGTAATTTGTCGCTTTTTCTCCCATAAGCTCTTAACCGGAATAATATACGTGCTATTTTTGGAGATTAAACTTAAATCAATAATTTTTATGTAATATATAGTAAAAAATTTAGTCTTAGTTCAAACTTATACTTGAATTTTTCAAAAAGAAGTCTTCTTTAAAAAAAATGATGATAAAAATCATAAAAAATATATAATATTATAATAAAAGTTGTGGGCTGATAAAAGTTTACTACCTCTTGCCGGCTCACAACCGATGTTGCAGCCTTCTAAAAGGTCAAGGGTTACAATTGCATAAATGACTAAATAATATTAAGTTTGAATTAATAAATAAATTTCTTTTTGTTAAATTCAAATATGCTTTTGCACTTTGACTATTCTATAAGCTATGTATATTCGGGAAACCTGAGAGTTTTTGAAACCTAAGGTCCGTGAGTCCCGATACTAGTCTCTGTGGGGTGTCAAAAGCCTGGTCACTTAGCCGCAAGGTTGGGATGTGCCGAGACGAAAGTCGCTACATGGGATGATCTCGCCTTCAAACTCATTATTCTTAGGTGGAACGTGAAGCATATTAAGTTGCAAAAAGTTAATCCATGGTTGAAATTCAAAATAGCACACTCACTTAAGATATAATAAATGTAGAGAGTGAAAAGTTCACAAGTTGTAAATATGAGTAGTGTTAGCATCTTTACTGATATTTAGCTGTGATTTCGTTTTAAGCTTGGTTTGGATAAGCAAAAAGTCGGGGACGATGAATTTATCCTTTTTGGGGCATTCTCGGATCGAAATGCATCTTGTTCTATGATCCCAAATAGTTATGGAAATGACGAAAGTCGAAATAAACTAAGTTATATATTTAAAAAAATTGAAAAAGTTTTATAAAAATGGAAAATGGGGTGTTTTATAACTTGTAATTTCTTAACTCTCCCCACAAAAGTCTTTGCTACTTTTCAAAGATTTAGTTTGGGGAAGTTTTGAGGTATTTGGTTATGGAGCGTATAATATTGCGTGAGGACACACAATCACTTAGTTTGGGGAATTTTGATATGTGTGAAAACACATATCCGTTTTATATCAAAAATGGCCCTAAAAAGACAAAATTGTGCTTTAAATGCTTGAATATTGCTTGTTTTGTCTTTGTGATTGTGTAGGTACGGATATTGCAAAAATCTTAAGAAAACGGTCGAAACCGGACAATCATGGACACGGGAACGGACTTGAGTACGCAAAAGCCGGGAGAATGCTATCAAAGGTCAACAAAAGTCAACCCTTGGTCAACCAAAGTCAACACACAAAAAAACAAAACCCAAATTTCCCAAAACAGTCCCTCAAAGTTAAACCAAATTACAAAAATAATCCCTAAAGCCTAACGGTGTTAACTCTTTTAATAAGAGTTAACACCCGTTAACTCTTATATAAACCAAACCATAAACCGAGCCCACTTTACCTCTTGGCCCAAACCCTTTCTATAAGCCCAAAGTCAAACGAAGAAGGCCCGTGTAAAAAGAAAAAGTCAAACAACTCTTTTATACAAGTTTTTCACGCGCGAAAATCTGTTGTTACTATTCACCATCTCCTTCGTTTTACCTCGAGTTCAAAACAAAGGGAAAATCAAAATTGGCCAGATGGAGAGACAATTCAAGTAATAAAGGACACCTTGACAGAGTATTACATCACCAAATGCTCTTATTTGTCAATCCCCACAAAGGGAATGCTACGTGGATAGAAGAAAACACACAAGGAAAAGGAAATTTGCACTAAAAGGCTTGAAAAAGAAGCACAATGGCTCTGACACACGGAATGCCACGTTGGCAATCCGTGTGCTCACCAAAGTGATCCAACGGCTTAAGATAAAGATCTAATGATTGGCAAGATTCAAGGGCAGGTATTTATGGGAGCATCTACCAACCTCCAAGGCCTAGAAGCATCTCCTGATGGCTATAAATAGCCCCTACATTCACATATACGATATCTAGTTTTTAGCTTTTAAATTTTTAGCTTATGTAGTTTTTAGCTTTTAAACTTTAGCTTTTGTAATTTTCAAATTCAGTTATTGTAATTCATCTTCAAAAGATTGTAATCACTTTTCAAATTAATGAAATCCAGTGTTCTTTTATTCAATCTATCATAAGCTCTTATTATTTTCAAATGTTTTCAGTCAATTTTCCAAAAGCTCCTAATAAGCTCATATAAGCCATTTGAGTCTCTAAGCTCAAATTGAGCTATTAATAAGCTCTTAATATACTTAAATCTAAAAAAATCACCTTAATACCTTGGCTTATTGGATTTTGAGCTTTTTGGAAATGAGCTTACCATGGAAAGAGCCCATAAGTGACTTTTACTGGCTTATTCTTAATAAGTCAGAGCTTGTAGATAGCTCATTAGAGCCTTTGATACCTTTGTTTAGCTAAGGTTCCTTTGTAATTTCAGTTTACTCCTTTCTGTCTATAATTTTCCTGCTTAATTTTGCCATAAACTGCTTATAATTCTAGCTTATTTTGTGTTTAATTCTGTCTATTTGTCCTTATTAAATATGTTTCAATATCTGTTTTTAAGTTTTAGAGCTTAGATCTTAGATTTCTTAGTTTAAATACATAAAACTGTCAAAAACTAAAAAATATTAGCTTAACTTGTAGCTTATTGTTTCTAGCTTATTTGCTTATAGTTTTAGACTTATTAAGGTTGTTATAAGCTATTTGTTATCTAGTATTTAGGACTTAAGCTCTTAATTTCATTTTCATAAGCTAGTATGGTTTTGAGTTTAGTTAAAGGGGTGTTTGGCACAAGCAGTACTAACATTAGTTAGTACTGCCTAGTGGCCTTTTGTGCTTTTAGCTCAATTTGGTTAGTTCAATTTAAGACATTAAGTCAGTTTCAAATAGTTTTTAAAAAGCTGAATTTGGTTTTCAAGGTTTACTCAAAGCTTAGGATTGATTTTGTTAAAATTAGTTAAGTCATTGTCTCTTTTTATAAGTTTTGTGTTGAGGAACTTTTTAGTAATCATTTTAGTTTCATTCTGAGTTTTAAATGTAGTAGAAACATTTTACTTAGGCTGTCATTTGCATTCTAAGTTGTTAGTTCATTATTTTGTTTGTCAACTGCAATCACGATGTTAAAAAGCCATAAGGCATTTTCAAGTATTCATTTTCAGTAGGATAAAAAAGGTGTTTCAGGTTTTTAATTTTCAGCATAAAAGTAGCTTATATATCATAGTTTACAAGTTTGAAATTAGTTTTTAAATTCTAGCTTATTTTGGCATCTAAATTTAAGCTGCAAAATTGCCTTTTGTCTTTTCATTTTAAAAGTAAAACTCAGCATGATTTAAGTCTCAAGTCTGTATTCATAGTGCTTTTTCATTAAGCTATTTTGTTTAAAAATCATTTTCAGAAGTAGATTTAGGTAGCTTAATAGTTATAGAATAAGCTTGCATAAGACATTTCCCCACAAGGATCCAAGAGCTTATCTAAAAATAAGCTCAAAGATCCCTGTAGGGACTGTTTGGCTATTAGTTTTAATAAAAGAGCTTATTTAGTCTTTTAGCTTATTTCTTGCTTATTTTTAGTTCTGTTTTATTCATTAGCTTATGATTAGCTTATTAGTAGCTTAATTTGTCATAAACTTAGCTTATTGTGGTCTTTTAGATTATTAGTTTAAGAAAAATACTAAAAAAGTAAAGTTAAGTGTTTCTGTCATGTTTTCAGCTGTTTAACAACTTATTTAGGGCTTTTCATAAAAAGTTTCTTTTATTAAAAATGCTTATTTTCAGCTGTTCTAAAACTTTTCTTTTTTAAGTTTTTATAAAAAAAAGGGGGAAGGTGGAAATCGGAGGTGAGCAAGACTCGAACCCCCGACCTCAACACCCTCAACCCTTTTTATAACATAAACCACACACTCTACTACCAACACGCCCTGGGGTCTTTTTCGTTATACATCTACAATATTTAATACTTATACACGTTTTTCCTATTTTGTCTATAAGCTGTTTTTAGCTTATTACACAGCTTATTCGATAAGCTATGTAACCAAGCTTATTTTCCTAGGTTCTAATTAGTATAAGCTATTTTATATATTTTTTCTAGAATTTTTATAATTAGTTTAGTATTTTAAACATTTATTTTTGTTAAAAACTTTAAAAAATCATAAAAAAAGAAAAATAATCAAAAAAAATATAAATCTTTTTAGAAAATTTTCTTTTATCATAAAGTTTCTAGGAAAATTAGTTTTGCTTTTGTAGGGTTTAATTTGCAAAATTTTGATTTTTAAAGAACGGGATTCGTTCCCGTTCTCATTTTTCGTGTTTTAAAACTCATTTCAACTCTGTTTTTGTTCTAGTTTTCTTTAAACTTATTTTTTAGTCAATTAGAGTCCATCTAAAAAGAAAAATTCAATTTAGGTTTAATTTTAGAAATTTAGGGTTTTTAACTGCCGTTTAAGGTTCTCGTTTTGCGTTTTTAGTTAAAGTTTGATTTCCCGTTACTTGATTTCGTACTTAATTGTTATCATTTGCTTATTTTAATTTGTAGAAGTAGATAATCAAATAAATCTTTGTTTCCAATTCAAATCATTGTCCGAACAACAAACGTGGTTTCAATTTCACAAATCGTTAGGGAATAACGACCCGTGAATCATACTTCCTGGTTAATATACGTATTATATTATATATATTTTTGAAGTTTCCCTTTTACCTTTGTACTCAAGGGTAATTTTCCATCATATTATATATTTTATTATTACGTGTGTTGCTTTACTAGAATCAATGGTCAACTTGTTCAGTTCTTTATAATCAATGCACATCCTAAAGGAACCATCATTCTTCTTAACAAATAATACCGGTGTTCCCCAAGGCGACGAGCTTGGTCGAATGAAACCCTTGTCATAGAGTTCTTTGAGTTGACCCGACAACTCCTCCATTTCATAAGGTGCCAATCGATAGGGAGATTTCGCGACCGGTATTGCTCTAGGGATTAACTCAATACGGAATTCGATTTCTCGAATAGGTGGTAATCTTGATAAGTCATCCGAAAATACCTCAGGAAAGTCTCTAACCACAACAATCTCTTCTTGTTTTTGTTCCTTGGCCTTAGCACTCCTTAGATGTCTCATTTTCTCTTCTGGTCTTTCTCCTATAACTCTAAGTACTTTGCCGTCCGGTAGTGGTATTCTAACTACCTTCTCGTGATAAATTATCTCAGCCTTATGGTTGGACAACCAATCCATTCCTATGATCACATCAAAACTCCCACTTCCAAACGGTATCAAATTAATATCAAATATATGACCTTCTATTTCTAGTTTGCATCCCCTAATAACTTTATCAATCTCTACTAGCTGACCGCTAGCTATCTTAACCTCATAATTAAACCCTAAATCACTGGGCTCTATGCCTAACAGAGGTATGAAAGTAGTGGAAACGAAACTATAGTCGGCACCAGAATCGAATAGGGTTGTAGCGTAGTGATCGTTTAAAGTGAACGTACCCGTCATGATGTTCGGGTCTTGGCGAGCCTCCTCTGCTCCCAGCATAAACACCCTTCCACGTGCCTGGTTACTATTGTTTCCACGACCTTGTCCCCCATTGTTAGCAACAACTTGATTTGGACGATTTCCCCCTGGTCTCGGTGCTTGGTTCAACCTAGGACATGCTGCCTTAAAATGATCGGTTCCTCCACACTCATAACATGCTCCAGGAGCAGCACTTGGGTTTCTAGCATTCACCGGGTTCACCATCCTAGTAGTCACTCTACAGTCCTTTGCCATATGTCCGAGACGGCTACAGTTAAAGCAAGCCCGACAAGGTATCTCAGGTAGGAGGTGTAGGTTACAACTTACGCACTTAGGGATTAGGCCATTGTACTCTCTCCTCACCGAGTTAGTGGTTGTAGCAAAAGCATTCCCAATACTAGTACTCTTGTTCTCATCCCTTGCCTTCCTATCCTTACTAAGCTCTCAACTATTTCTTCTCTTCTCGGGATTCTTTTTCAGTGACCCATTCCTAACGGCCCCATCTGTCAATGTTCCAGCCTTCTGCACAACCCTCTAAATTGTTGTCGGCTCCATTGCTGCCACCATCCCCCGGATTTGTGGAGCAAGGCCATAAATATACCTCTCAATCCTTTTGTTCTCAGGGGTAACTAAGTGAGGAACTAACCTAGCCAACTCATGGAACCTATCAGTATACGCAGCATGGCCAGCCCCGACCATGACGTGGTTTCAGAACTCAGTTTCTAGTTTCTGCATCTCATTAACTGGGCAAAATTCATCTCCTGTCAAAGTCTTAAAGTCTTCCCATGACATACCAACAGTGGCCTCTCGACTTCGTGTGTGGATTTGAAAGTTCCACCACGTGAGATCCTTACCAACAAACGACCCAGCAGTGTACTTCACCTTCTGATTATCCTTACACCCACTCATATCCTGAACTGACTCCATCTTCTCAATCCAACGAGTATATACTATAGCACCTCCCTTACCATCATATTCCTTTGGGTTACAAGCTAAATACCCCTTATAGGTACAACCCCTTTGGTCGTTGTTCCCAGTGACATTCCTAACATCGCCCTAGATGTTTTCATTGACGGCATCACCATTTTGATTCCTACCATTCCCCAGGTTACTACCTTGATTGCCTACTTGAGCTAATATAATGGGAAGTAAGTTCTGCAGTTGTTGTGTAATGATAGTGGAGAAGTCGGGGACTCTGTCAACACCATCATTCACCTCAGTACCTTGACCACCTACTTGGCCACCTTGATCATCAATCCCATCATTACCCTGATCACCAGATCGACCTCTAGTTTTACCACCTCCTCTACCAGTCCGTCCACCCATCCTTCCACCTTGTGGTGTGGCAGTTGCATGGCCAGCACTTCGTGTCATCATCCTTGGTGGCATCATCTACGCGAGGGAGGACATAGGTAACGTTAGGTAGGCGGAAAGGGTTAATATATAGGATAACTTAGTATACTATAATACGCATATTATGGTCCTAAGGTGTCAACACCAATTTATGTGAACGATATTACTAAATACACGTGAGTCATGATACGTTTATAACTACGTTGGCCACCGTACTTATACTCGCATCCTTTCCCAGTTATACCCAGTATTAGGCTCACACATTTCAATGATTGACTTTTCTAATACGATATACTATATAACCATAGAAGCAAGTATAAGCGGAACACCGCGCACATAGATCCTACAACACAACTATATGAAGGTTCTTAGGTTATAGTCTAGGACAAACCACCTAGTTCTCTATAACCTTGGCTCTGATTACCAATCTGTCACACCCCGTCATAGGCGAAAACACAAGCATGCGACGAAGAATGATCAATCATAACACAAGATACAAGATAGAGAAAACTAAAATGCATTAATGAAAAGTGTCATGATGATCTTCAACCTCAAGTACAAACTTGAGTGAAGTCATAGTCAAGAACACATCAAGTATTCTCTACAAATACAACCAAATACCCACGCAGGGGTCCTTACTAGTCTTAAGACAACAATCTTCAAATGCTTATATTCAACACAAAGTTCAACACCAAATCTCTTAGAACACAATCCATAAGGATGCTCTTATGGTCTACTAAAGCTTGCAACTCAACTTCAATGATCATTCTCAATACCTGAAAATGATACTCAAAAAGGTCAACAATAAGGTTGGTGAGCTCGTAGGTTTGAAAAAACCCAGTCGCTATGCCAATATTTCAAGTAGTGGACAATTGTTCAATATGACAGTAAATACATGCAACACATTCAATTTACAAACCTAGCAAATACATGTTAGCCAAATCTCATCCATATGGACCATTGCCTCGCAATGTCCTCACATTCTCAATTCTCACGCACCTAAAGCCTACCAGCTGGAGCTATATATAGGGCGACACATCACATATCATTTCAAACCATAGCAAGTCCATGCTATAAAGGAGCCACACGGCATATTATAAATGATCCACACGGAAAGTTTCACACATCATATTCAACCAAAACTCATGTCATTCACATAGCAGCCATAAGCACATAATATTGTCCAAAAAACAAAACAACTTTTGCACAGTAAATAAAACAGTTCAAAACAGTTATGAGTATCATTTTCCCCCAACGGAAAAGCATTAAAAAATGGGGCTACGAGAACTCACCTCAAGCAAAGGTGTCTAGCAGCAAACTCAATATCACACAAGCAAATGCAACGACGTCCGAACATGACCTGGTCCAATTAATGTTCCACTTAGACATTTATTTCCCAAACAGTATTTAGATTTGATGCATAGAGGTCAGATGCGTGTTGTGCGGTCATCCTTAACGTTTTCAGTGGTGTGATGGTTCACGACTTAGCTCAAAACAACAAACTTCAATTCACACTTTATTATAATATACTCATACTATTTACGTAAAATAGATAAGTAATACAAGATACTAAATAATAGTTATTCAAAATATACTTCGGTAGATCCATTTGGCGCTCTTAGTTACCATTAATTCATCATTTAAATTATAAGAAACGAAATGTTTATTTATACTAAACATTTTAGAGAAGTTTCGTAAAAATATATCTTTCGTCTTTTAGTCGATTTATTAAAATAATAATATATTATTATTTTATCGTAAAAGTAAGTTTTGAGTAATAATTCTAAGTATTGACTTTTTACGAAATTTCAACATGACCCGTTTGTTTATACAATGTTTTCCAAGGTTTTAAACCTTAATTTCAAACATTTTCCACAATTTACCACTTTTTGACAAAACACCAAAATCCTACATTTTACCAAATACATCAAAACACGTTTCCTCAAACGACTTTCAACATAATATCCAAGTATGTTTCTCTTTCCAAAAGTTCGTTAAAATACGTAAAATGACTAGTTTTTGCTCAATGGGCTTAAGGCCCACTAAGGATCCATTAAGATATTCATACGTATAAAGTATGTTTTAGGCCCAAAACTAAATTCCATTAGTCGAAATAAGCCAAAAACAATAGCTAACAAAATAACCCGAACCACAATAAGCTCTCAATAAGCCGCGGCTTATTGGGCTTATTGGGCCGTGAGCCCAAAAGCTCCATATTATATATAATAAACTTTTAAAATAAGCTAATAAGCTACGTAGTATATTCAGTTATCGCTATAAGCTATCAAAATAGTCCACAAATATACGACATACGAGGTAAATAACCAAAAATACTTTTCTTGTACTCCTTCAAATTGCCGAGAGTTAATAAGCCCAAAATAAGCTCGAAAAATGCTAATTAATAAGCCAAATAAGTCGCTAACCAAAATAATCAAAGATAGAAAAAAATGTTTTTCAACCATCACAACACGACAATAAAACTACAAAACACCTTATCACATTCTTTTTATTTCGAACCTAACCGCCCTATAATATCTTTTTGAAAACTATCGTGTTCTTTTTTAATAAACGCACCGTACAACAGATTTTATGCATCAATTAAACACTCACACAGAAGTACAAGTCGAATCAAAATTTAGAAAACTTATAAAGAGGGTTTTGAAAAGCGAGAACGAACACGAACTGACTACCCAAACGTAGTTTAAACAATAACCCGACTACTAAAATCAATCCACGACCTCTAAATCTTCATGTTCTTGGCCAAAATTTATCAAAAATGTATGGTTTTTGTACGGACGTAAGCAAGGAACAAGAGGAAACAAAGAAAATGTTTGATAACAAAACATGAGAAGTGTGTGTTTTGGATGCAAACAAAAACATATAAACCAAATCCTTGTACCAACAAAAGACCAAAGAGCTAAAAATAAGCCACCCTTGTCCCCTCTTTGTCTCGAACCGGATAGGGATCCTAGGGGGTCTCGGGATGCCTCTTTTTGTGTCGGTTTCGCTTAAAACTCAAAAACCTTGATCATAAAATATTTACCAAAGTTACTTAGTATTTTTATTCACTTTAAAAATACTTTTCCCATAACTTCAAGTATTTACACGACATACTTCCAATTTACACCTCCCAAAACTCATTTTGAACATTAACGGACGTGTCGGGACTCGTTTTCGGCACTTCAAGCTATACACGGGACAACCCTCCCGAACATAATCAACAAAATAAATCCCTCTAAAAAGGGTTATTATACACAATAACAACATAAAATACTCAATCTCATTAATTCACCACCGTCAACACGGTACTTGTTCTAACATAAAATGATAAAATTCAAATAGTCAAAGGACTAAATTAGAACATTCAAAACTCACAAAAGGGCAAGGGTTACAGTCTTGCAATTGATAATGTGTAGTTAATATTGTTTGTGTTTATATTTGCCTTGTTCATATTGTGTTTAATTGATATGTAAACTTGAATCCAAGCTTTTATAAACAAATTTACTCAAACTTTAAAAAGCGGTAAACTATTCACCTCCCCTTCTAGTTTTCATAATTGGTACCAGAGCAGGCTAACCCAAGATTTTTAAAATAAACTATATTTTAAAACTTGAATCGATCTATGGAATCTGAAAAATATTTAGAAGGGCAATCCATGCAAAGACCACCACTCTTTGAAAGCGATGTATTTATTTACTGGAGAATAGATTCGAGACTTATGTGAAATCAAAAGATCTAGTTCTTTGGCATGTCATTGCCTATGGTGATTTCCCACCTACTGAAAATAATCCTGAAACTAAAAAAATGAAATTGTACCATTTGATAAACAAAGTGATGATCTTAAAAGAAGACTTGCTAAAAACAATGAAGCCAAAATGATAATGTATAATGCTTTGCCACGTAAAGAATACAAAAGAATTTATATGTGCAAAACCGCAAAAGAAATTTAGGAAACCTTGTTAATCACTCATCAAGGTAATAGTCAAGTCAAAGATAACAAAATAGATTTTGTTCTACAATATGAATAATTTACGGTTCCGGAAGAGGAATCGATAGATAATGTTTTTGCTAGATTTAACACTATTATTACTAGTCTAAAAGCACTTAATAAAGGTTATTCTAGCAAAAACTATATTAGGAAATTTCTTAGGTGTAACACCCCTAAATTGGGTCGCAGCGAAATAAGGGTCCGGGGCGTGTTACTTCATAGATCAATAACACAAGATGTATATAGAACGACCAAAAAGTCGTTTAAAACTGATACATTGGATTTAACAAAGTATTTGTTACATAAGCCGAAGCTTCACTTGTCCACTTGTTCAAAATACAAAGATTTCTAGCCCATAACAGTTATACAAAATGTAATGCGACAAAATCTTTAATGCATGATATCCAAATCAAAACCACCAATGTATCCCTTGCACCTCGTGCTTACTGATCCCCTAAAAAACATTGCTTTAAAACGTCAACAATAATGTTGGTGAATTCATAGGTTTGATAAATCATATATTATAGGACCACAAGATTTCCCAAGTGTATGATAATGCAACAGATGCAGACATCATATAAATGTAATTACGTTGCCCTAAGCTCATGACACTGAAGCTCGACATAAATGAATACCATATAAATGGCCTACATTGCCCGTGATGATGTTCTAACCCGCAACATCCTATGTTTGACATGGTATACGTTCGTTTGCCCAGTGATAGCTAATCACCCGAACGGGGATGTCAATCCTAATAGATCTATTCATAACATTCGCGCTCACAATCCAGTAACTGACAGTTCATGATAATGGGCTCAACTAGGGTTATCGCAACTTAGGCAACACGTAATCATAATGTAAAATTATCCACTTGTGTCTAGTTGTAAAACATTGCATGTTTCTCACCCCAAAAACTTTCTAAAAAAAATTATGTAAAAAGTGGGGCTATGAACTCACCTTCAGTGAGTGTATGTCAAGTATATCACAGATAATGCGCCATGTAAATCATCAGATGCAACCTATTTAAATTAAGGTCGTATAAGTACTAATCACATTGGGTAATTACTACCATGCATAATTCTATATAGCTAATCACCATCTAATTGTTTTGGAAAAATTATGTTTAATAAGTTAAAACGTTTATAATTACCGTTGTAGTAAAACTGGCGTAACTTTCGCGTTTCGAGTCCGTTTGAGGTGTTTCTTGCGCTCACGTTTTTGTATTAAGTCGAGTTATCAAAATTTGACGTTTTCAATTTTTTAATCCCCTGATGAACAATACTTTTTACTGTTCACACCAGTTATAAAGTTATTTTTATAGTTTTAGTTATCGTAAAACCCGTAAACGTCGTATTTTCTTCGTTATAGCTCCGTTTTTAGCGATTCTTTCGAGCACGTTCTCGTAATTGAAAGTTCTAATGATTTATGAGGTTTACAAAAATAAAAGTTTCTGTCATGAATAGTAACTTTTATAAAAATAGTTTTATAAAAGTATTAATTGTCGTAATCTGTTAAAAATACTAAACTTGATGTTTTATATAATTTTTATAAATGGTTTTATAAAAATTCTTTTATAATTCCGTTTATTTATCGTATAACTTGTTTTTACCGTAACTTTTTCGTTATTTATCCGTTTTTCAAGTTTCTTACATGTCCGGATTCGTCTTGAGATGTAGTATTTTATAAAAATATAAAATAAATATATTTTTATACGAATTTTTGGCAGAAAGTTGTGATGACTTTCTTAAGTCCATATTTAACTTTTATTTTCATACTTTCAACTTTGTAACTTTACCACAAGTCTTATATATACCATATATGTTATATGTGTTACATATAATAAGTCAATTAGTCCACATATTATCCATTTGTCCAAGTTACCCAGATGTACAAGTCATAAACATCTCATAAAATCATAAACTTTACTTAAGTACCTTTTTACTACAAGTTCATACTTGAACTTTTTATACATTAACCAAGTGTGTACAAGATTTATGATTCCAATATAACTTTATTTTAGTGATCATATAACATAACCAAAAGTCCATAAACAAGATTAACATGTCATTTGCATTACTTTTACTTGTAACATATTAAGTTAACTTTATAAACCCTAATTTATATTTATCCATTTTTACACCAAAACAACATGGTACAATCCTTTTACATACATTTTAACATGATCTCATTAACATGAAAACATGTTTAAAAGTGAACAAATCCATAATTATAAGTAAAAATCCTTTTTACATGTTAAAAAGTCCTAAATGGTGATTTTTCTATATAAAACATCATATGCATATAAAATCATGAAAATGAAAAGATAAAGGTTTTAGGTAACCTTAGTGATAAATGATGATGATGAGAAATATGAAACCCTAGCTTTCCTTTTCTTGATAATTACTTGAAAATGGTTAACCAATGCTTGGAAACATCTTAGTATATCTTAGGAATGATGTAGGTATGTATGTAAATGAGGTAGAAAATTTTGTATGGATTACTTAAGGGATGTTTGTTTGCCGTGGCCAAATGAGAGGACAAAGGAAGAGATTTTTGTTTTTTGTAAACTGTTATGCTATCTAAGTGCTATTTGTCCTTGCATATTTGCACATATAAGAGTTAGTTGTTCAAAAATAATGCAATAGTGGTCAAGAACATAGTTCATGGTCTTAAGGAAGACTTATGGTCAAATGAGACAATTTATGGCTAGTTTTAATGAGTTAAGAGATGTACAAGCCAAGTTGTATGCAAATTATGCTATGTGACTCTTATTGTTGTTGTTGATGTAGGATGGGGAAGGGGAAAAGGGTTCTAGAAACCTTTTTGATAGTTAACACATTATCTAGTGAAATATATGCAAGTTACTAGTTGTAGCTTTTATGTAAAAGATGTTTACTTGTAAGCATTTGTGTCTTGATTTATTTCCTAATGTACAAAGTGTAAAGTAATATTAACTTGGGTAAATTTAATAAAACTTTGAGTGTTGGGTACAATCGTGAGTATTTGTTAAAGCGTTGATTAATTAACGTGGTTCTGGGTATGCCTAAACGTAATTTATCGCGAAACGTATACACTTTACGTATCCGATAAAAATAAAATGAACAAAGACCATAATTATTCTCAAAATAATTATTTAATACTTGATTGAAGTAAACGCTTAATTGTTTGATGCCCGTTTACATTGCATGCTAATTTTTAGCTTACGCGATTTGACTTAACGTTTACGATTTAAAGCAAACGCGTACAATACAAAAAAAAGTACAGTGTGGATTTATCGACGTCGTCAATGACTTGAAAACATGGGGTGTTATAGACTTCCCCTATTAAACGAGCCTTGTCCTCAAGGCTTACGATGCAGCACTTGACAACGGTGCGGTCTTTGTGAAAAGGTGTGGGTATTTCTTCTTGAATCGGTCTCACATTCCCACGTGAACTCAGGACCTCTCTTGGAGTTCCATCGAACCTTGATGAATGGAATGCGGCTTCACTTCAACCGTTTAACTTCATGGTCCATGATCTCCATGGGTTCCTCCACAAACTGAAGCTTGTCATCAAAATGAAGTCCATCTAACGGAACGGCTAACGGTTCTTCGGCATAGCACTTTTTCAAGTTGGATACATGAAATGTATTGTAAACCCTGCTTAGTTCTTCTGGAAGCTCGAGTTTGTAAGCAACCTCTCTAACCTTTCCTAACACCTTGAAAGGTCCAACATACCTAGGCTTTAACTTCCCCCGTTTGCCAAAACGTACGACCCCTTTCTAAGGAAAAACTTTAAGCATAACTTTATCCCCGACTTGGAATTCCATCGGTTTACGCTTTAGATCGGCGTAACTCTTCTGTCGGTCATGAGTGGCTTGCATCCTTTGCTTGATTTGGACGATTTTCTCAATCGTCTCTTAAATTAGTTCTGGACCAAGGATTTGAGCTTCTCTAACTTCGGTCCAACAAACAGGTGAACAACAATTTTGACCATAAAGTGCTTCGAAGGGTGCGGCCTTGATACTAGCGTGATAGCTATTGTTATAAGAGAATTCAACTAACGGTAAGTGGTTAACCCAACCTTTTCCGAAATCGATCACGCAAGCACGCAACATATCCTTAAGAGTTTGAATTGTTCTCTCGCTTTGCCTATCTGTTTATGGATGGTACGCAGTACTCATATCCAAATTAGTACCTAAAGCATTCTGAAGTGACCTCTAGAAGTCGGATGCGAACCTCGGATCACGATCACAAATGATTGAAACAAGTATTTCATGCCTCGTGACAACCACCTTTAGGTATATTCTTGCAAGTTTATCCATAGGATCAGTCTCTCTCATTGGTGTGAAAATTGCAGACTTAGTGAGTCAGTCAATAATCACCCAAATGGTGTCATAGCCTTGCGATGTCTTAGGGAGCTTTGTGACAAAATTCATAGTGATGTTGTCCCACTTCCATTCGCAGTACTCATATCTAATTTATACCTAAAAGAGTTCTGATAGGGGACCTCTAGAAGAAATTAGATGCGAAATCTCGGGTCACGATCACTAATGATTTGAGTACGGGTATTCCATGTCCTCGTGGACACCTCCTTTAGGTACTATCTTTGCAAGTTTTCCAAAGGAATCAGGTCTCTCTCACGGTGTAAAGGATCGCAGACTTATGTGAGTCTGGTCAACAATCACCCAAAATGGTGTCGTAACCTTGCGACCGTTCTTAGGAAGCGTAGTTAAACAAAAATCCATAGTGATGTTGTCCCACTTCCATTCAGGTTATCTTGGGTATTTGTACCTAGCAAATCCTGATGGTTCTTTGATGTTCAGCTTGACCTTAGCACAGGTCAAACACTTGTTAACATAAGTGGATATGTCGGCTTTCATGTTGGGCCACCAATATAGCTTCTTCATGTCTTGGTACATTTTGTCGGAACCCGGATGAATAGAGTATTTTGATTTGTGGGACTCGTGCATGATCACAGTCCGCAAATCGCCATAACAAGGTAACAGCTCCTGCCATTGAGGCACAGGGTCCATCAGCCATGTGGTTCCAAACTTTTGTTCTCTACATTGCTCTCTGAAATTTAGCGTTTTCAATCAACATCCCCCCTAAGTCATTCACTCTTAATGTTCTCTGGTTTTCCTGCGCTGTCGGTCTGAGCATTTAAGATTGTTTGGGGAAGAATTCAAGCTAATAGTCATAACCAAGGCTCGAACTCTTAACGGTGGTTCTCGTTCTTTCCTGCTCAAAGCATCAGCAACGACATTGCTTTTCACGGGTGATGGGTGATAACAAATATCGCAATCGTAATCACCTTATGCAAATCTAACCATCGGTGTTGCCTCATGTTCATCTTTTTGATCTAAAATGTATTGCAAACTCTTGTGATCGTGTGAAACACGTATACACTTAGTTCACATATATATAATGCTCAGATCTTGAGAGCGAACACCACTGCACCAAGTTCTAATCATGAGTCGTATAGTTCTTTCATGTGGAATCTTCAACTGGCGTTGATGCTAAGATAAATCACTTTTTTATCTCTGCATCAACACAAGCGCACCCAAACCCTTTTCGATGCATCGCAGTATTTGCGATGAAATCTTAGCTTTCCTTCAGGTAGTTCAAGCGATTATTGGTGCACTGCACAAACTTTGCTTCAATAGTTGAAAAGTTGCTTCTTGTTTATTCCCACTCAAATTGACTTTCTTTTGAGTAAGATTAGTCCAATTGGTTTGGCGGGTATCCTTTGAAAACCCTTCATTGGAATTCTTCGGGAATACCCAGCAAGACCTAAGAATTGACGAATCTCCGTGGTGACTTGGAGATTAGATGTCCAATCTTTAATGAATTAATCTTGGCTGGATTACACATGGAAATGAATTCCTTCACTATCGATCACGTGACCAAGGAACTGTACTCTGGGAATCCAAAATTCACATTTGGAAAACTTGGCATACAACTCCTCCTTCTTAAGCAATTCTAAGATTTGCTTAAGGTGTTCTTTATGTTCTTTCTTGTTCTTCGAATATATCAGAATATCATCAATAAAGACAATCACGAATTTATCTAGATATGGTTTGCATACCCGATTCATAAGGTCCATGAATACGGCAGGTGCGTTTGTCAAACCAAACGGCATAACTTGAAATTCGTAATGGCCATAACGAGTTCTGAAGGCAGTCTTCAGAATGTCTTCTTCTCGAACCCTCAATTGGTGATAACCTGACCTTAGGTCAATTTTCGAGTAGACACTCGACCCTTGGAGCTGATCAAATAAATCATCAATTCTTGGGAGCGGATAACGGTTCTTCACCGTTAGTTTATTTAATTCCCGGTAATCAATGCACATCCGGAATGACCCGTCTTTCTTCTTGACAAACAAGACCGGAGCTCCCCAGGGTGAGGAACTGGGTCTTATAAAGCCTTTGTCGGATAGCTCTTTCAGTTGCTCAGATAACTCTTTCATTTCGGAAGGCGCCAATCGATAAGGTGCCCGTGCTACAGGTGCAGCACCAGGTACCAAATCAATTTGAAACTCCACTTGTCGAGTCGGAGGAAGACCCGGCAAGTCTTCAGGAAATACTTCAGGAAAGTCTTGAACTATTGGTACGTCCTCAAGTCGCTTCTTCTCCGACTTGTCTTCAACCTCTTTTGTAGTAACATGTGCCAGAAAGATAGGAAACCCTTTTTCCATGTACTTCTGCGTTTTAGTGCAAGAAATGATGTTTAATCGTGTCACATTTCCCTGGGTACTTCCATCACCGTGTATGATTAAGGTTTTATTTTTCCAGGGAATGCGAACAATCTTCTCGGCACACACAATGACCGCTTGGTGCTTCCCAACCAATCCATACCGATTATAGCATCAAACTACCAAGTTCTACCGGCATTAAGTTTATGTTAAATGGTGGTATAGGAAGTTTAAATGTGGCAACCCTCATTATAGTGTTTAACCCGATTATCCCCCGTCGCTAATTCGACATCATAAAGCTGGTCTAGGGTGGATGTGTGAATGTCAATGTTGAGAACTAAAATACTGGTAGACACAAAACTTCGATCGGCACCCGTATCAAACAAAGATATAAAGTGCATAACGGTATGTTTTAGAAGGAAACGTACCCCAACGACCTTGTCGGGTTTGCCCGCGCGCATTTCAACACGTAGACCTTTGCTGGATCTCCGTTAATTCCCAGCTTGATTACCACGGTTGCCTTTGTTGTTTTTCAGCCTTGGACAATCTTCCTGGAAGTGACCCTAACACCACACTCAAAACAAGTAGGTTTCTTGACCCGATCCGTTGCCCTTCTGGTTTGTTAATTGTTTGGATTTCTCGTACCCCTAACATTCACGGGCGATGTGACCGTAACTTGTTGCATTTATAGCACTTTGGAGCACCGTACCATCATGGTGGCAATAGCATTTTGGCATAGTGCCTAAGATCCCCATATGATTTCTTATCACCTGACTCCAGCAGTAGATGCCCTCCCGGTGTTTCTAGCTCTTGTTTGGCTGTTGTTTGTTGATTCTGATTGCTTCGGGAAAGCGTTTCAGACTCCTCTTGTTTTCAGCTTGTCTTCTCACCTGGTACTGACTCTCCTTATCCATCACTCTGTGCCATTTCGATAGCCTCTTGCATGTCTTTGGCTTTGAAGCTACGATGTTTCCATGGATCATGTCGGGCAAATCCCCCGACATACCTTTCAATTTTGTCTGCCTCCTCAGGGAACATTCTAACACACAGTAGTGCTAGCTCTTGAAAACGTTGTTGTACTTACCCACATCAGTCCCCGATTACCTCCAAGTTTCCACAACCCAGCTTCTACTTCTTCATATCATTTCGAGGGCCAATACTTTATAGTCACTTTTCTTCAGATACACCCAAGTCATTTAATAAGCAACATCATGAGTAACATTCAAACATTTGAATTCCACATGTCAAGCACCAGCTAGCAAGTACAGGTAGCAAATTAGATCTGGTTTTCTGTCGAGCAGTTTGCTTATTCGAAAGACAGTCCTCCATTCTTTCAAACAAAAATAATAAGCATTTGGGTTAACTCAACCACTCCCTCGGTGCCCTTGAAGTACAGAGGTTTGCACTTCATGAAATCCTGGTAAGTGCACTCGCGAGCAACGCGTTCAGATCCCCTGACACCCGTTCCCGAAGAATGGCTATCAGTGCCATTCCTAGTTGAGTCACGTGCAGCCAAGGCGGCATTGACTCCTTGATTAATCATAGCTTGGAGTTGGGCATTAGTGACATTAGTGGTTGTGGTTGCTGTTGGGGGGGGTGTTGTCGTGGCTCGTGTTGTCCTCGTGGCTCTTTTTGGTGCCATTTTCTTCAATCATAAGAAAATACAATAACCGTTAGATTTCATAAAATCATAACCACGACATGACATATCCATGATAACTAAAGTGAGATCGCATCACACAGTGAAATGTACAACTAAATTGTAATTAACAATGATATAACCAAATCGACATTCATTCATCACAAATTCGATTTTTAAACATGACATAATACCATCATTCCATATATAACTGGAAAACATACATGATTGGTTCTTGATACAAAATGATCATAAGGTTAGGTTACAACAAAAGAAAACATAATAATCCTAAGCCTTACTAGCCGGGATTTCCCCCGTAACACTTAGTAGCTAAAATACAAAACGACTAGCCATAACAAAGTCTAATCTAAGAATTGCTATCAGCCTCCTCTGGCAGCTCCGGCGGTGCAGGACCCCCAGCGGGTCCCTGCTGTCCCTGTAATGCAGTAACCTGCCCCTGTAATGTCATCACCTGTCCCTGTAAGGCTGTCACGCTGCTCCTGCAGGTGTGACTAGTCCCCCTGGAGTGGAATCTCATCCCTCTGTAGTGTCCTGTACAGCAGTCAGGCTCTGAATGATCCTGCTGCTGCCGTGTGCGGTCCAGCAGCTCATAATTTCTCTCATCTCTTCCTGCCTCCTGCTGACCGTTTCCAACAATCTGACATCGCTCTCTGCCTCCTTCGGTCCGCTGATTGTAACTCTGCGATCTCTGCCATCTGCGCATGCACTGTGGTGCGTAGAGATATAACCCCTCCATGAGCAAGATCGCTCGCATCCATCGCTCGTCCCCACGCCTCTCTCGACATCCCAGCCTCAGTCTCCATGAGCTGACGTGTATGTGCATGAGTACGTCTATCCCGAAACAACATATTGACCCGACCGGCCAATAACTGTCTCTGCCCCTGCTCATCATCCAACCTCGTGTAAATCTCATCTGTATCTCGTCTAACCAACGACTCAAACTCCCTCATGTGTGCACCCAACTCTGTATCGGTGCTAACCGGAGCTCCCTGCAAAGTCTCAACGATCTCATCCCATGCATCTGTAATCCCATATCCAACGTACCTCTCAGGGTCACGTCTAACCTGCCTATCCATAGTGGCAACAAAGCCGTAATCGGCCCTAAAACCTCCAGCTGGCCTAGCAGCAGCAGCGGCGGAGCTCTCTCCGACCTCATACCCGGGACCTAGTGCGAGACCTAACCCCATCCGAGGTGGTAGGTTAACCTCGGGTCTGTCAGATGGTAGTAACAATGGTGGGAATGAAGTAGGAGCTGATGTGGGCATGGGTGGTGGTGCATCTGGTCTGGTGGGGGAGAGTATGAAAGGTGGTGGTAATGGTAGTGAATGAGAAGTAGCTGCAGCCTCAGCTCTCATCCGAATGGTAGCAGCTCGATAGCCCAATGATCGAATAGGACTAGGGGGTGGTGCTGGCAATACTGGTGAAGGTGGTGATAATGGGATAGGAATCTGTGGTGGTGATGAAGACCATGGAGATAGTGGTGATGCTGGTGGGGAAGATATAGCAAGTAATCTGGCAACCTCAGAATCAGACCATGCTGGTACCGGTAATGGCTCTGGAATAGTAATCCTAGCAGTCATACGGTATGCAGGGTGAGGTGGTGGTGTAGCTGCAGACTCATCGGTCTCAAATGGCTCAGTCTCCTCCGCAGATGGGGCAGTAGCTGGTAAAGCAACAACTACTGGGTAGGCAGGAGCTGAGTGCTCCTCCTCCGCCTCCTCGTCCTCATCCTCATCCTCCTCATCGATGTCCATATCAGCATCCTCATCCTCCTCAATGTCCATCTCATCATCTCCGTCATCTCCTCCGTCAGCAGAAAAGTCAATAGGATCCTCCTCAGGGTCTGCCTCAGGATCAGACTCCGGCACATAATCTGGTGACTGTGCAATAGGTGAGGCATCCTCAGCATACAGCTGGTCCTCAGGTGAAGGCGGTGCATCTGGGAACTCATGGTCATCGGCTCTAGGTGAACCTATATCCGATAAGTCCTTATATGGACTGGAGATCTCTGTGTGTGTAACCCTTGGTTCGTCCGAATCCGACATGACTGAATCTGAAAATTCAAAATAGCTTATATTAGTATTTAATATAAGACTCTTATAGTAATATACAAATAATTCTTAACATGTTATCAAATATGAATTTTGCCCATTTCCCTAGTTTCCCAAACCACTAAATGCAACAGGCAGTGTATGCATGAATGTATGCACATATGTATGTCCCGTGTAATTCCTTTTGTTATAAAACATCTTTTGAAAACGGTTATAGTCCAGCAAAAACATTTGACCTGGTTCTCTATAACCTTGGCTCTGATACCAATCTGTAACACCCCCAAATTGGGTCGCAGCGGAATATGGGTCCGGGGCGTGTTACTTCATGAATCAACAACACAAGATATATATAGAACGACCAAAAAGTCGTTTGAAAATGATACATTGGATTTAACAAAGTAATTGTTACATAAGCCCGAAGCTTAACTTGTTCACTTGATCAAAATACAAAGATTTTCAACCCATAACAGATAACAAAATGAAATGCGACAAAATCTTTAATCCCCCGCTCCGAATTACATCCAAGTCAAAACCACAATGTATACATCGCACTTGTGCTATTGATCCCTGAAAAACATTGTTTTAAAACGTCAACAATAATGGTGGTGAATTCATAGTTTGATAAATCAATATTGTAGGACCCCAAGCTCTCTCAAGTGATTGATAATGCAACAAAGAAGCAGATATCATAAAAATGTACTTACGTTGCCTCTAAGCTCATGACACGATGCTTGACATTGTATGGATGCCAATTAATGGCCGTTTGCCCGTGGTGAAGTCTAACCGCAACAATCCTATGTTCGATATGGTAAACGTATCGATTCACTTGTGATAAGCTAATCACCCAACGTGTTGTCAAACCAATAGGACATCTAATCATAACATTCGCAGCTCACAATTAACAGTTCATGATAAAGGGCTCAGATTGGTTATCGCAACTAGGCAACATGTAATCATAATATGAAACATTAACCACTTGTGTTCATTAAAACAGTGCCTTTTTTACACCCCAAAAACTTTTAAAACAAAAGCATGGAAAACGTGGGGCTATAACTCACCATTGAGTGAGTTACGTCGAGTGTTATCACAATTAACTAGCGCCAAGCGAATTGATCAAATGCAACCTAAATTAAATTAAGCGTGTTAAAGTACTGAAACTTAGTCCTAACAACATTGAATATGATCATAAATAGTTTGTTACATTGTACTATCGTTCGGGCTTATCATAACTAAAGAGGTCAGTGACATACGTTCTAGGAGTTTAGGACACTTAATCGTAAATCCCACAACTCGTCGAAACGCCCCATCCAAGAGGCCCTCATTATGACACTCCTAAATATAGTACATAAACCACATAATATTCTATATAGCTCAATCACCACTACTGGTTTTGAAAAAATTGTGTTTAATACGTTAAAAACGATATAATTAACCGTTTATGTAAAACTGGCGTAACTTTCGCGTTTTTAAACCGATTCTCTGCGTTTCTATGTCCATCTTCGTATCAAGACGAGTTATCAAATAAATTGATATTTTTTGGATTTCGGACCTACTGTGAAACAGTAACTTTTCTGTTCACATCATACCTGAGCTTATATAAAAATCGTATTCGTCGTCGTAAAACCCGTAAATGTCCTATTTGAATCGTTAGTAGCTCCGTTTAGTAAATGAATCTTGTCGAGGACGTTCTACAGTATTTGAAAATTCTATATTTTTATGAGGTTACAAAAATATAACTTTCTGTTCATGAATAGTAACTTTTTAATAAAAAATAGATTTTATAAAGTTAATTAATTGTCTTAAACTTGCGAAATTCACATAACTCGTTCGATATCTAATTGAAAAATTACGAATCTTAATCATTTTGGAATCCTAAAAAATTGTTGGTATATATTTGTTAAAAATACTAACCCTTGCTGTATTTTAAATTGTTTATATAAAAATGTTATTATAAAAATTTACTTACAGACATCGTTTATTAACGTATAATCATTTTTAACGTAACTTATCGTTATGAATCTTTAACAAGTTTCTTACTTTTGGAATCGTCGAGAAATGTATTATCTTGTAAAAAATAAAAATGAGTATGTAAAAAATTCGATTTGGGACAGAATGTTTTGAGCTTGTTTAGATAAGTCCATTTTTGATCTTTTCTTTATATACTTAATTACTTTTGTATTTTTCCACAAGTCTCATATATCATATACTTTATAAATCATACATATGTGGATTCTCATTGTCCATAATAGTCCTTATTGTCCAAGTAATTATGTCAACAAATCCATATTACTATTTTAAAACCATAACATTACTTAAGTAAACTTAATTTACTATTGTCGTCAATAATCATTTTTATACATATCCAAGTGTTACAAGATTATTTCTTTCCATAGGACTTATTTTAGGGTTATAAGTAACATGAATTAAAAGTCCATAATCAATATTAACATGTCTTATGTTATTTCTTTAGGTTGAAACAATATATGAAGTTTATGAAAACCCTAATTAATCAGAATCATGTTTTACATCAAAACCAGATGATACAACATTTTTCTCATCCATTTGTAACATGATGTAAGGTATAACACAACAAGATATAAGTTGTGTAAAGGTCATTTCAAATATATAACTCATTTCAATGATAAAACTTAAATGGTGAAGTTAACCTATCTAGAAATATCATATGCATAAGAATGAAAATTATAGACAACAAAAGAAGTTTAAATGAACCTAAGAAGAATAATGATGATGTGGAGTACGAGATAATGTGCAGACGAGCCTCGTGTCCCCGGTTGCTTTCGTCACCATGAACAATTAATGTTTCATTTCCCCAGGGGATACGAACGATCTTCTCGGCACACACAATGATTGCTTGGTACTTTGCCAACCAATCCATACCAATTATAGCGTCGAAACTACCAAGTTCTACGGGCATTAAATTTATGTTGAATGGGTGGTTCAGGAGATTTAATGTGCAACCCCTAAGGATAGTGTTTAACCCAATTATCCTCCCGTCAGCTAGTTCGACATCATAATAGTGATCTAAGGTAGATGGCGTGATATCCATTTGGGAACTAAATGCAGTAGACACAAAACTCCTATCAGCACCAGTATCAAATAATATAGAAGCATAGCTTTTTTTTGAGAAGGAACGTACCTGTCACGATATTGGAATCTGGGTTTGTCCCTGCATGTCTCACCATATACACTTTGGCTGGAGCCCTGTCATTACCAACTTGATTTCCACAGTTTTTGTTGTTCTTCAGCTTTGGGCATTCCCTCTTGAAGTGTCCTTGAACTCCACACTCGAAGCAAGTAGGTTTCTGGCCTGACCCAGTGCCCCTCTGATTGTTAGCATTGTTGGCATTTCCCGCACTCCTACAGTCACGAGCAAAATGGCCAACTTTGTTGCATTTGTGGCATTTTGGAGCACACGGACCGTCGTGGTGATAGTTGCATTTAGCGCATAGGGGTTTAGATCCCCCGTATGGCTTCTTTTCACCAGTCCCTGCAGTATAGGCCCTACCAGTGTTCTATCTCTTGTTCTGTTGTTGTTGGTTTTGATTGTTTTGGGAAGTGCTTTTAAACTTCCTTTTGTTCTCAGCCTGTCTTTCAGCAATGGTGCTGACTTTCTCATCCATTAGTTCAGTGGCCATTTCAATAGCCTCTTGCATGGTTTTAGGCTTTGATGCTACAATATTTCCATGGATCATGTCGGGAAATCCGCCGACGTACCTTTCAATCTTGTCAGACTCCTCCGGAAACATCCTAACATACAGTAGTGCTAGTTCCTGGAAATGTTGGTTGTACCCTATCACATCAGTACCCTTCACTTTCAAATTCCACAATTCAGCCTCGAGCTTTTTCATCTTGTTCCTTGGACAGTACTTGTCAGTCATTTTCTTTCTTAGATCGGCCCAAGTCATTACATATGCAACATCATGACTGACAGTCATAACATGGGAATTCCACCATGTTAGAGCACCTGCTAGAAGAGTACAAATGGAAAACTTAATCTGATTTTCCACAGAACAGTTGCTTATGCGGAAAACAGTCTCCATCCTTTTGAACCATTGAGTTAATTCAACAACTCCCTCAGTGCCTTTGAAATATAGAGGTTTGCACTTCATAAAGTCTTGGTAAGTGCACTCTCGAGTAACGCGTTCAGTCCTTCTGCCACCCGTTCCTGAAGTATGGCTGTCATCGCCATTCCTGTTTGCATCACGTGCTGCCAAAGTGGCAGTGACACCTTGATCAATCATTGCTTAAAGTTAGGCATTAGTAACCGATGTGGTGGTAGTTGCTGCTAGGGTTGGGTTTGTTGTGACCGGTGTTGACCTTGTGGCTCGTTTTGGTGCCATTTTCTTCAATCACAAAAAAATACAATACCCGTTAGATTTCATAAAATCATAACCATGACATGACATATACATGATAAATAAAGTGAGATCACATCACACAGTGAAATATACAACTGAATTGTAATCAACAATGATATAACCAAATCGACATTCATTCATAAACAAATTCGATTACAGACGTGACATAATACAACCATTCCATATATAACTAGAAAACATATATGATTGGTTCAGATACAAAATGATCATAACGTTTAGGTTACAAAATAAACATAACAACCTAAAGCCTTACTAGCCGGGATTAAACCCGTAATACTTAGTAGGCTATATACAAAATGACTAGCCATAACATGATCTAATCTATGAACTGCTACCAGCCTCCTCTGGCAGCTCTGGCTGTGCAGGACCTCCAACGGGTCCCTGTTGTCCCTGTAGTGCGGTAACCTGTCCCTGTAGTGCTGTCACCTGTCCCTGTAGTGTGGTCACCTATCCCTGTAATGACTGCATCACTGTCAATGTTTGTATAAGCTGCTGCTGTCGAGTATGATCAGTTGTCCTTAACTCTCTCATCCTTTATAAGATTCTCCTATGGTTGCTTCAGCATTTCTTGATAGGTCACAGCCTGTCTCCTGCGTTCAGCGGCTGCAACTTCTCTTATCTTCTGACATCTGACCCAGTACGGTAGTGTGCAGTGACATAACCTCTCTGCGGGCAAGATCACTCGCATCCATTGATCGCCTCCAAGCCTCCCGGGACAATCTAGCCTCTGTCTCCATCAGATGACGTATATATACATGCGCTCGTCTGTCTCTAAACAACATATTAAGTCGACCAGCCAATAGCTGTCTCTGACTCTGCTTATCCTCTAACCTTGTATAAATCTCATTCGTGTCTTGCCAAACCCTAGTCTCAAATTTTTTCATATGACGACTCAACTCCATGTCAGTACTAACTGGTGCCCCCTGCAGGGTCTCAACTATCTCGTCCCATAAGTCGGTGATCCCATATCCAACATCTCTCTCCGGATCACGCCTGATCTCCTATCAAAGTAAGCTCAAAGCCTTAGTTGCCTAAGACCTCCAGCCGGTCTAGCAGCAGCAGCAGATGAGCTCTCTCCTACCTCATATCTAGGACCAAGAGTGATACCTAATCTCTTCCGAGGTGGTAAGGTGACCTCGGGTCTGTCCTCCTTACGACTAGCAGAGGGTAGTAGCAATGGTGGTGATGAAGTAGGAACTGATATGGGCAAGGGTGGTGGTATCCCTGATGATGGTGCATCTGATCTGGTGGGGAGAGTATGAAGGGTGGTGGTATGGTAGAGAATGGGAAGTAGATGCGGCCTCAGCTCTCAACCGGATCATAGCAGCTCAATAGCCCAATGAACAAATGGGGCTAGGAGGTGGTGCTAGAGATAACACAGGTGAGGGTGGTGATAGTGGTAGTGATGGAGATGGTAGTGACATAGTGGTGGAGAAGGTATATGGGGAAGTGGTGAAGACCATGGGGAGATTGGTGATGATGGTGGAGTAGATATAGCGAGAAGTCTGGCAACATCACATCCGATCCATATTGGTGTAGGTACTGGAGCTGAATAGAAATCCTAGCTGTACACCGATTTGAGGGTGTGCTGGTGGTGTGTCTGCAGGGGACTCATCAGTTCGAACGGCTTGTCTCATCGCAGAATAGGGCTCTGATCAGCAAGCTGGTTAAAGCAACAAAACAAGTCGGTAGGAGATGGGCTGCTCCCTCATCCTCAGTAGCCTATGTGAAACATTCATCATCCTCGTCCTACTCTGATGGCTCATCTCGTCGTCTACGTTATTCCTCCATAGCAGGATAGTCAACAGGCACCTCCTCGGGGTCCTGTCGTATCCTCCTTGGGTCTCTCAGGAGCGGACTCCGGGACATAGTCAGGTGACTGAGCAGTGGGTGAGGCATCCTCAGCATATGGCTGATCCTCAGCAACAATCTCATCATCAGCATGCTCTAGGCCTGGAACATAATCTGGCGAAGGTGGTGCCTGCTCTGGCTCCTCAGGGCCAGGCACGTAATCTGGAGAGGGTGGGGCCTGAAGAGCGGCCTCCACGTATGGGTCCTCTGGCATCCAAGGCAGCTCAAGGTACTCGTGATCATCGGCTCTCAGTGATCCTATGTCTGATAAACCCTCAAATGGGCTGGAAACTGAATCTGAAAATTCAAAATAGCTTATATTAGTATTTAATATAAGACTCTTATAGTAATATACATTTATATCATAACATGTATATCAATTATGAATGCATCTAGTCCAACCAACTAATGCAACAAGTAGTGTATGCATGAATGTATGCACATATGTATGTCCCGTGTAAAACCCCTTTGTATGAATTCAATGTTTGAAAACGGTTATAGTCCAGCAAAAACATTTGACCTGGTTCTCTATAACCTTGGCTCTTGATACCAATCTGTAACACCCCCAAATTGGGTCGCAGCGGAATAAGGGTCCGGGGCGTGTTACTTCTCAGATCAATAACACAAGATATATATAGAACGACCAAAAAGTCGTTTTAAAACTGATACATTGGATTTAACAAGTGTTTGATACAAATAGCCCGAAGCTTTAACTTGTTCATTGTTATTATTACAAAGATACTGGTTCCCAACACATGAGTTTCCCAAAACATAATGCAACCATATCTTTAGCATGACATCCCAAAACAAAATCACCAATGTATCCTTGGCACCTTATGCTTACTGATCTCCTGAAAAACATTGCTTTAAAACGTCAACAATAATGTTGGTGAATTCATAGGTTTGATAAATCATATATTGTAGGACCACAAGATTTCCCAAGTGTATGATAATTCAACAGATGCAGACATCATATAAATGTAATTACGTTGCCCTAAGCTCATGACACTGAAGCTCGACATAAAAATGAATACCATATTAAATGCCTACATTGCCGTGTGATGTTCTAACCTGCAACATCTATGTTGACATGGTATACGTTCGTTTTCCAGTGATTAGCTATATCACCCGTAACCGGGGATGTCTAATCCCCAATAGATCTATCATACCTCAGTCGCGCTCACAATCTAGTAATGACTGTTCATGATAATGGGCCTCAACTAGGGTTATCGCTACTTAGGCTACACGTAATCATAATATAAAACTTATCCACTTGATCCGATTATAATAAATGTGCATGTTTCTCCCCCCAAAATCTTATTAAAACAATTCCATGTAAATTGTGGGGCTATGACTCACCTTGATGTGAGCATTTTCAAGTGTATCATGAAATGCGTCAGGTAATGATCGAGTGCACCTAATTCCTATATAGGTCGTATATGTACTAATCACATTGGGTAACTTCTACCATATCTCATTTTATATAGTATTCGCCATTAAGTGTTTGTGGTAAATTGTGTTTAATAAGTTAAAACGTTTATAATTTTCGTTGTAGTAAAACTGGCGTAACTTTCGCGTTTCAAGTCCGTTTTTTGCGTTTATTATGTCTACGTTTTCGTATTAAGACGAGTTATCATTATTTGACATTTTCATATTTTTAGTCCCCTGATGAACAGTTCTTTTTACTGTTCACACCAGTTATAAAGTTATTTTTATAGTTTTAGTTATCGTAAAACCCGTAAACGTCGTATTTTATTCGTTATAGCTCCGTTTTTAGCGATTCTTTTGAGCACGTTCTTGTTATTGAAAGTTCTATCTATTTATGAGGTGTTTACAATATATAGTTTATGGCATGAATAGTACTTTTTAAAAATAGTTTTATAAAAAGTCTCTTCCCCTCAACTCACCCCCCTATATTTTTTTCGTTAAAATCCGTAATTCATAACTCTTTCGTTATTAATTGAAAAATTACGATTCTTATCATTTTGGAATCCTAAAAATATGTAAAATCTGTGAAAAATACTAAACTTTCTGTTTTAGAAGTATTTCATAACTTGCTTTTATAAAGTTTATTTTATAAACCGGTATTAACGTAAATCATGTTTTTATCGTAACTTCTTCGTTATTAATCCGTTTTTCGAGTTTCTTACCTTTTTGGAATCGTCATGAGACGTATTATTTTTATAAAATGTCAAACCCATTGTTAGAAATTCGAAATCCAAACAGCCCCTTATATGTATACTTTTATATAAAGCTTGTTTTATGTACTTTTTACTTTTGTAAATTACCACAAGTATTTTATACCAAGTATATTATATGTCTTACATATAAATATGTCCATTAGTCCACATATTGTCCAAATGTCCAAGTTAACAAGTCCATAATAACACTTATAAACCATAACTTATTAAAGAAACCTTAATTAAACAAGTTTACAATGAAATTTTATACATTAACCAAGTGTGTACAAGAGTTATACTTCCATTATAACCTTATTTTAGTATTCATATAACATAAACAAAAGTCCATGAACAAGGTTAACAAGTCATTTGAATTACTTTTATTTGTAACATATTAAGTAACCTTGAAAACCCTAATTTGTATATATTTTTTTTACTCTAATTTAACTGGTACATCTTTTACATCTATTTTAACATAATATCATTAACATCATAACATATGTAAAAGTGTACAAAATGATGATCACAAGAAAAAAAACTCTTTTTACATGTTTAAAAGTCCTAATGGTGATTTTTGCTATAAAGAACTAACATATGCATATAATGAAAAATGTAAGAACATAAAGGGTTTTAGTTGACCTTATTATGATGTATGACGATTAGAAATATAATCTAAACCCTTGTTTAGATTAAAAACCAAAGCTTGCAAAAGATAAAACACTAGATTAGGTTGAAAACCCTAATCTTGTAATCACTTGCTCAAATCTTGAAAATGCTTAGCCAACCCTTCAAAACACCTTAAGTTATTATAGGAAGGATATGTGTATGCTTGTATGGTCTAGCAATCTAAGATTTAGGATTATATAAAAAGGGGTGTTTGTAGCCGTGGGCTTATAAGAGGAAAAAGAGAGGATGGTTTTGATTTTTGGTAAAGTGTTGAAGTGTATGTGTTATCTTTCTTACTACTTGCAAGTATATATGATATAAGAGATAGCTAGTGTAATTAAACACAAGATATCCAGTACCGAGAGAGGGGGGGGGGACGGCACATGGGTGGAATAGGGGTGACTAGTGGTCAAAACCACTAGTCATGTACTAAGTCTTACAACTCCATACTTGCACCTTGGCTTAGGTAATGTTTATGAGTCCTTGTGTTCCCTATTATGGAGGTGATCCCATGAAATCAAGGAAGAAATATCTAGCTTATTTCTTGTAATAAAATGCAAGTATTATACTTGCTCTTTTGAAAGTGTAAGTAAATATGTAAGTGTTGTCTTGTTATATAAAATGTATACTTGCAACTTGTGAAGTCTTGCTTATTTCTTGATATATGGGGCGTCCCATTTGATAAGTATGGTAAAAGTTTATAAACTTTGATATGAAAATAAAAATGGTTTTTGGGTTGAAGCGTAAAAATAATTAATGTGGTTTCAGGTATGCCTAAACGTACTTTATCACGAAATGTAATAAATTTACGTAACTAATAAAAATAAAATAAACAAAGTTAATAATTATCCTCAAAATAATTACTTAACACTTGCTTGATGTAAACATTTAATTGTTTGACGCCCGTTTACATTGAATGTTCATTTTTAGCTTACGCGATTTAACTTAACGTTTATGATTTAAAGCAAACGCGTATAATACTAAAAATACATAGTGAATTTATTGACGATGTTAATGACCCTAAAACACGGGGTGTTATAGCTAGGTTGATGACAATGTATTGAAGCTGGTGGTGAGGTCATGGTTCTTGAGGTGCTTGAGGTCCTTGAGGTGCTAGCTTGCTTAGAATTAGGTTTAGAAGTAGTTTAGGGATGGCGAGTTCATGGCTGTTTTTGGACAGCCAACATCGGTCCCGGTAAAATGGTTGTCATTTACAAACCATCATTCTGATTAAGCTCAAACTAGTGAGCATGGTTAGATATTTGAGTCCTCTAGAACTTTTAGTTTTGCATATTTAGGGGTCACTATACAAAAATTTTTAGAGAATCAGGATTTATAAGTGTGAGAATCTGCGCACTTTTGCCATTTTGGCTATAACTAATTCATCTGACATCGAATCGGGTTGAGTCAACCGGCAAAATGATCACAAGACATAAGGATACAACCTAGTAGTTTTACTTAATACCTAAAGCCTATTGATTTTTTCCAGATCCTATGTTTTATCAACAGATCAGATTTCTAAAAACTATGAACTAGTTTAAGGGTGTAACGGGTTTGCTAGGGTTTTCGGGTTTAGGATTTAGGTTTAGGTTTTAGGGTTAGTGTAGGAGTTAAGATTAGAGAGGGAAAAGTGTTTAAATATTATGTATTGAGTTCTTGTAATTAGTGCTAAAGAGGTGGTACGAAATCCTTAAGATATTGGAGGGAAATGAGCTAGTTTGAATTCTATGCTTTATTGGCTTGTACATTGAGCTCAAATGAGTTGTACTTTGTTTTTAGGAGGGAAAATGTGATTTAAATATTATGAATTAATCACTTGTACATATGCTTGAAGGCTTGTACATTCATTTTGTATGTAAACATTACATGAAGTTAGGGTTTTGATATAAACGTTAACGTATAATGCTTGTTTTAAAATAACATTGTAAATGGTACGTTAAACGGATAACGTATTTGGTAAAAATGATATTAGAACATAGACTTGACATATTAGGACGTTTACTTGATATAAACGTAGATATAGTTGGCATTGGTAGGTTGTGTGGGCTCGTTTAGTTTGCTATGTAAGTTATGTTACATAGTTGGAATGAATAAAGCAAAAAATTTCCCGTGAAAAAGTAGTATTTAATATAATATAAGTGGAAATTACAGTGATGAAAATTATGGGTTGTTACATTCCCCCAACCTTACAGAAATCTCGTCCCGAGATTTAGTTGAGTGATAGAGTGATATTTGGAAACAGAAGTTCTTAGCTTCTACAGTTTCTGGTCTGATGGCCTACTTTGTTACAATTCTTACACCTGACAGTGCAAGGTCCTGTGTGATGCAGTGTACACTTCCTACACAGGGGATGAGGTCCATTATATCCACGGTTTCCATAAGTCCTGAAGGTTTCCTGCCTTCCATTTTGCTGCTGGTGGTAATCATTGTTACGGTTGTTATTGTTGTTGTTACGGTTATTTTGGTAGTTGTTGTTGTTGCGATCATTGGGGTAGTTATTGTTGTCACGATTATTGGGGTAGTTGTTGTTGTCATGATTATTGGGGTAGTTGTTGTTGTCATGATTATTGGGGTAGTTGTTGTTGTTGTTTCTTCTATCATTAAACTTTCGTTTGTGATCATTGGTTCCTTGCTCAGCATCGTGCTTTGTTACCTGATCCATTAACCTCTGAAGTTTAAGGTTTTGAAGCGGTAACATTTCCTTCAATTCTTCTGGGTAATCCCCCGATGAAAGCTTCCATAAGGTTCTCAGTGTTTGGTACCATATTTGGACATAAGACTACTAATTCCTGGAATCTTTAAGCATAAGTCTTGAGATCATTTCATTTTCACAATTAAGTGTAAATGGTCTTCCATTTTTTTTCACTTTAGTTGAGGGCAAACTGTAATTTGTCAGAGCCTTTTCAATTCAATCCAGGCTATCTTGTCGGCTTGCTTTATTCTAATAGGTTTGGCATAGGAATTCCACCAGGACAAGGCATCCTCGGTGAGAGTACCAGTAGCAAATTTCACTTTGAAGTCCTCGGTATAGTTGCTACGAGAAAATTCCGATTTAGTTCGTTCAAACCAACGAATGAGGACCAATCTCTTCGTCCATTAATGTAGAAAGGTTGGCAAATCATAACTCCTTGTAAGTGCATTTCCTTGCTACAGGAGTTTCTCTTGGTCCAGTATTCCTATTTGGATTGTCAGTACTTGCCATGGTTGCAGCTTGTGCTTCCAGAGCAGCAGCAACACTATTAGCAACTAGTTGCCGGATGGCAGCCTGAGTCATAGTTGGTGCTGCAGATGTTGATGTTCTCTTGGGAGGCATCTATCAACATATACAAGACAACACATAATAAGAATCCATAAAACGATATAGTCATATCACAAGTTAATGTATGAAAATTATAATACAAGGACTTGTGATCATTCTTTGATATTATATTGCAGGATATAACCGAAATTTTTTGGAATCTAAGACTTTCAGAGATGAATACTCTAACAAGCATCTGACTCATTAAGTTTCTCGGGGACTGGTTCACTTCCCAGTGGTTGCGGTATGATCTATAATGAGTTATCTAACTCTGCGAAGATAGACTTATCAAAGGGATAGTCTGGTGGTGGTGTAGTTGACCTAACCGGTGATGAAGATGCCCCCCCCCTCCTCCCCCCCCCCCCCTTCCCCCACCCTCCCCCCCCCCCCCCCTCCCCCCCCCCCCCCCCCCACCCCCCCCCCCCCCACCCCCCCTCACCCCCTTCTCCCCACCCTCCCCCCCCCCCCCCCCCCCTCCCCCCCCCCCTTCCCCCCCCCTACCGATGAAGATGGAGATATTGGAATGGGTGATTCAACAGGTGTCTCAGGTCTTAGGTGGTGAACTCTTTCGGGGGAAAGAATTTCGGAATCAAACATTGGTGATAGTGATAAACTGAGATGTAGGACATAATAGTCGTGGAGAATAGGAGTTGTGTAATTCATTATAAGTGGCATTCATATGCTTTCATGACCTTTGTGGAAATCGTAGAGGGGGGGGGTGAATCGTTTCCAATAAAAATCCTTAAATGTTTGTATCAATAATACTCCGATCAAAGCGTGATACAATATGATGTGTGTTCATTCGAGTTATAGAACCTATTATTACCATCGATTTACAACAATACAAACAACCGCACTCAATATTCAATTTATTAATTATTAATCAACCACATCACCCAATTGCAAGTATTATATAAAGCGATAACTGCGAGTATATAGGTTAAAGAGAAAAGTGAAAGGAATGCACAACGGACACGATGATATATAGTGGTTCGGTC
Organism: Tanacetum coccineum; assembly: GCA_026074375.1. Lineage (NCBI taxonomy): Eukaryota > Viridiplantae > Streptophyta > Magnoliopsida > Asterales > Asteraceae > Tanacetum > Tanacetum coccineum. The sequence goes on along the minus strand of BQNB010019518.1, from coordinate 10,765 downwards.
ACGAAGCACCTCACTTCGAACTACTCACTCCCGAGTAACCCAACTCGAGAGTTACTTACTAGTCAACAAGCTCCCTTAAGGCGGAGAAAAACCGTACACATGTTTGTTTACACCTGATTTAGACACTAAGCCTAAATGTCGAGTTCTAATCGAGCTGGAAACAATCTATCACAACACAACTTCACGCAGACTTCAAACTTCACGACTTCTTCACAATTCACGACTTCACAACGAACTACACAAACTCCACACACTTCTTCACGCCTTAGTATCTCACCACACTACTTCACGTCACCTAAACCTACTATGATCACCACCTATCTCACAGCTACAAAGATCACTCCAATTACCAACTATACCCCCTGTCACTGTCTAACTATTACACAAGTTGGAATACCTGGACTCCAATCTATACATTGTGATGTAAGCGATGTCCGATGCGCTACTAATCTACATAACTTCGTATCTTAATGATAACAAAAGTTCTTCTCTTGCACTTGAATGGATGGATAATTGGATCACATTATAAACAAACTTATAAAAAGTTAAGTGATCAAAGGAAATGATTTGAAAGAAGGTTTTTATATCTGAGAAAACTGTGTGCCAAGAGGTGAAAAAAATCTATGGAAACAGTCCACTATTTATAGGCAAAAATATTGATTTTTTATTTTGCCGGTCCCCTTAATTATACATGGCCTGTCCCCTTAATTATGGCCGGTCCCCTTAATTAATTAAGGGGGCCGCCTATTTTTCAAACGCTCCATTTGTTGTCCTTTTGTGTGGAAGGTTTTTCTAGAACTTTCTAGCCGTTTCTAGGTTGAAAATTTGAATTCAAAATATTTATTTTGAATAAAACATTTCTTATAAATACAAAAATGTTTTGTATATATTTTAAAATGTTTGTCTCATTTTATAAATATAAGGTTTGGAAAAGTAAAATCTTCTTTGTTATTCGCACCAAATTAAAGTTTGTTTGTTCATACCTTTAGTGATTTACGTCGGGTGCGAACTTAAATTAATTGTTGAAAGATAAACTTAAGACATCGACAGGATGTTGACGAATTGATGATTAGTGATTAGAGTTAATTGCACTTACGTCTATGTGTTCTAAGTTACAATGTTTGGCATCACAAAACATAAAGAGAAATGTATTAGATTAAAAATCGCAATATTTCCTAACCATTCATTTCCCCCTTTTTGATGATGACAAAATATGTAAACTATAACTCATAGTAAAATATATAAGTTACTTGTTTACACTTCTTCTCCCCCTTTTGTCGAAACAAAAAGGTGGACTCCAAGACGAGACTTTTACTACACTTCAACTCTTCAATCAAAGATGCGAGCTTGCATCATCCTAAGTGAAGTCTTGATTCTATCAATCCCTTTTAAACAATGACATCCCTTGAACATTGACTCAAGCGGATCCATGGATCAAATTGGTTGCAAACTCTTAACCTACATCAATGGTTAGTTTCGTGCAACAAAAAAATATATATAGGGATGAAGAACACATATCAAGAAATGCGTAGATGTCTTTAACGGTTGCAAATGTAATAGCTTGGACATATGCAAATGCTCCCCCTTGGTGTATGCTCCCCCTTGATTGGGGCACCAAGAAATCGAGTAACAAAAAAGTGCTACAAAACAAAGTTAGTAGAAAATGCACATAAATATAATGACGATGCTAGATTTAAATGCATGACATTAGTGGGGGAAAACAATATGTATGTTTTGGTATATGCACTCTAAAGTGTGGCACTAAAGACAACAACCAAAAAAACATGATGAATGCTTAAAACATGGAAATGTTTATGAACCAATGATAAGATTCGATCGACACATGCTTAAGGGCTAAGACTGATCAACCGTACCTTATTGGTATCATTCATATACCAATATTACTGATGTGGATTTGAATAGACTAATGGTTGTATTGAGAGATTCTTAAATCCTCAAGGTTTATTTGTTAAGCATTATGTATGCTTTTCATGTTTGGGGTGTTTAAGGATAAACATTATCGTAAGACTTTAGGTCAAACTAAATGTTGATGATAAGGATGATTTGTTGAGAAAACATAAATGAAGAAGGATGAGCGTGAATGGAAAGGAAAGGTATTGACTATAGGTTTGTTGGGTGTTTGGTAGGTTTGGAGAGTAAGGTGATGAGGGAAGGTTGTTTTGTTGTTGGGAGAGATGGCGGTGGTGTGTGTTGAGTTTGGTTGTCACTTTGAGGTGGAGATTGAGTGTGAGTAACATGTGAATTGATGGGTGAGATAGGAAATGGAGGATGTGAGGCAACTTGTGGTGGATGAGGGAGTTTTCCTTAATGTAGGTTTTTGGTTAATTCTTGATTGGGGTGATTGTTTTCTTGAGATGGTTGTTAATGTTGATGAACAAAGGTAAAAATGCGAAAATGGTGGAGCATCGTGATGACTCAACAACACTTGAAGGTTGAATATCATCTTTGTGTTCTTCACTTGCCCAAAAAACGAAAATGGGCCAATGGAAGACACGTTATTGTGATGACTCAACAGCACTTTAAAGGTTGTATATCTTCTTTGTGTTCTTCACTTGCCCAAAAGCGGAAATGGGCCATTAGAAGACACGTTATTCTGATGACTTAACAACACTTTTAGGATTGTATATCTTCTTTGTGTTCTTCACTTGCCCAAAAGCGGAAATGGGCCATTAGAAGACACGTTATTATGATGACTCAACAACACTTTAAAGATTGTATATCTTCTTTGTGTTCTTCACTTGTTAAAAAGTGGAAATGATTGGATGAGACGCATTTCATTACGAAATTCACTTGACTTTTGACAACATAGGCACACATGCTTATGAGTGTCGGGATATGAGGATAAGACGCATTTCATTACGAAATTCACTTGTTGGAAATGATTACATGGTGAATCTTCTTGTGAAAGTGACGGGTAGATAAATCGAGGTTGATAGTAGTAAGGATGACTTGGTTTTTCATTTCACTTTGGTGATTTGGGATTACTAGAACTAATGCGCACTAAAACAAGAGTGAAAATAGTTATGAGGTTTTAGTGTAAGGTAGAAGTGTATCTTTTGGTTTATAGTGAATAAGGATCACTATGTGTTCTTTAAGTGTTAGGTTAAAAAGTTATATGTGAAGAAGTGTGTTTTCCCTTCCTTTCCCAATTGTGCTATCGAGATAGGAGAGTCACGTCAGACAAGAAGTAGGTGAATAAAAAGAATAGGTGAAGAGAACTAAGCCGGAAGCAATGAGCTTGATAATGTCTGATGTGAGCTGCTGGTTCGCATAACGAGTTGAACTTCATCCAGCCGAAGTTAATGTAGCTCTTTTACGAGTATTTAGAATGTTCTTGAACAATGCACCACGACAAGGTCGCGGTCTACGGGTTTTATCTTGTCATAAGAAGGGATGGGTAGCAGAAATGTGGTAGGAAAATATTATCATCTTTATAATAATAGAGGCTCGTGATTTAGGTTTTTGTGAAAACGAATTCGACATGAAACAATGTGTGACATATTTAATTTGCATTTCGCGAATTAAAAATGCATTAACCAATTTCGGCATGAATGACTTAAGTTTGTCAAGATTTACGTGAATGTGTTTAATAGTAAACAAAGACTATTTGAAATGAGTAATGACATGTTTATGTGATTTGTTTCATCATTCGCTAAGGGAAAGGAAACAAAAAAAAATAACGGAAGTGAAGGACTTTAGTCTTAAGGTGTGTATTATTAAAGATGCTCGTATCACTTATGTTAGAAACTCGTTAAGATCTTTGTCACGCGTTAAGGTTTTGATGTAAGCTTTTTCGCTTTAGGAAAAGCGCATTTTAACAATCTGTCTGTTGTTAAAAGGCCTTGAATATGAACTTTGATATGACCTTTAACATTTGCAGATGCAAGTTAGGAGATAATTGAATATTTCGGATGAAATATTAAGTTGTCAAACTCTTGGAGGCAGTGTTAGGACATGTTAGCATTTGCATTAGGAGCATGTGTTTGTTTAGACAAAACTACGAACCACCCCCCCCCACCCCCCCCCCAGAAATATTTTTATCCTAAATTGCTAGAAAGCAATGCCTTCTTTGTGACATTGATTTTATTATCTAAGCTATTAAACATTTGAAGCATCAAGACACGAAGACATATAATTGATTAATGGTGAACAAAGTAAATTCTTATAACATTTAAGACATGTGTAAGGTGATTAGTGTGCACTCCTAATGCTGTAACAAACTCTATCGATGTATTACTCCTAAGGACATATTTAGGAATGAAGCCATTTAATCAATTAGAGAATCGAGTATGGACTATTATGTTGTGCCTCAATTCAGGCTAAACACGACCATTTTTACGGGTTATACACCGAACCCAACTTCACTCACCTTGGAAGCAATTCAACCGTTAGGTCAAATTGAATTTCTAGTGTGATAGATTATCCAGTAGTCATTCTCACGTTGGAGAAAATGGAATTCTTATATTTGCTGGCCTACCATGACTCAACTAACATGCTTTAATCCCAGTTCGCATAATCTTAATCAAGATGAGTGGTATTCTTAGATAACTGTAAGTAAGATGTTTTAAGAATGCTCCATTGTATGTCTTGAGAAATAAATCTCATCTATATTATTTATCTTAATTGATTTGTGATTCTTTAATGATAAATGATTTTAAAAAGAAACATATTTTATTCTTAAGCAAATATGATTTTCTAAGATTATTATTTTTATCATAGTTGTATACCATAATTAAATAGGTATTTGAATAAATGTCTATGTACTAGATTATGCATTAACTATACTTGCTCATATGTTATTTTTCATTCTAATTACTAATATTTTTCAAATTATAGGTAATGTATTTTCTTATAACACAACCATTTATGCTACAAAGAAAATAAAAAAATTGCATGGACTATATATTATAATTAAATAAAAAAAAAATTAAAAAAAAGCTTTATAAATCATTTATTTAATACGATAAGTGCATGAATTCTTTAAACATAATGCTTCCCAGACATCATGTTATCATAGGTGAATAAACAAAAATATTATTTTTATTTTAGAATTTAGTTAAAAGTGAATTTTAGCTATGAGTTGTGCTTTTATGTTGTATGAGCAAAGTTTACATATATTGTTAGTTTGTTCGTGTTTGGTTTTTCGGAAATGACACATTTACCAATTGCATTGCAATGTAAATTGCTTGAATATTTCGGACGAAACATTCAAGTCGTCAATCCTACTTCATTGTGTATTTGATGCGTGTATTAAACATATTAGTATAATATTTGGAACACAACCATTGGACAAGTAGACTCAATATGCGCATCATCAACAAAAGTGTGATTTATGATCCAATGCATATTCTTTTCATCTAGAAAAGGATGTAATTATTTTCATATCAATCTAGTGTGATTGAGTATGTAGATCCAAGATAATATCTCTATATATTGATATAGTCTTGAAGCTAAACAAATAAGAATCCAATTTCATGTCCATACATGAAAACTTGTCGATTAGATTCAATAAAGATATCAATCATAATTTGAATAATGAATTGATATATTCTCTAAATCTTTCTTGACCCCCACGAACACTCATTTAAAAGAAAATAAATAAACATTTAAGTGGTGTGTTCCATTAATCCAAAGATTAGTAGTAAGGTGAGGTTGATGAATAATGATAAGTTAATTTCTTATTCCAAGATTGTCGTAAATTTTACTTGTGCGAAAAACTATTTGTTGTTATGTATAATATACATAATTTTTGACATTTTATGAGTATATATATGAGTTTTCTAACAATTTTTATATAACACACATCTTTTGTAAAATACTATATGGTTTTAGAAAAATGTAATTATGTATGTATGTTAGAACCATGCAAGCACAAACATTTTCTTTTTCTTAGTTACTAATGAATTAATACAATCTTTTCTTTTGTTTAACCAACCCAAGGTCAAACAAAGCAAGTTGTTAAAAATATTTAAACGTGTTGTTGAAAATAGATTAAATCGTTGAAATATTTAAGTGACTAGTTTTAACATATTTAATAATATACTTGATAAGTTATTAAACTTTTATTCATAAGTATATTCCTATACTCGAAAAGATTTACAAGATGTTTATGTGACATTTGTAAATTAAGTGATCTATGCTTATATGCAATGCAAGAGCAATTTCGTAATCTTAATGCAAGAAATCTAACATACGTTCTAGTTAGGCATAATTCGAAAACTAGCTACAAACGAATAGTGTACATGGCACATGTGCTTAGATATTCAATTAGCTCAATTAGAAATAGCAACAATCATTTAATAATTTCTATTAACAAACTTAAGACACAAAGAAGTGCATATAATCACATAGCATAACACATAAAAGTACTTGTCGTCGTTTTGTGTATTAGATACAACAACGTATACATAGCTCGGTTTTATTTGAAAATAAAATACTTTCCTCCACATTTCAAATATCAAGTTTAATATTTTTTTGAAAAGTTAATTACACCATTTTTCAAAGTTTCTGAAAAACTGCCGAATCAGACAGGTGGTCCCCTTAAAATTAAGGGGTCCGCCTAGTAATTAAGGGGGCCGCCCAAATATTTAAGGGGGCTACCCACCTGATACTCAGAATTATGATTTTTGTAAAAAATTATTTTCTGACTTTGCGGAAAGGTGTACAACTTTCTCTTCGAAATGGCGGGTGGCACGACTTCTACGGACTTACGGTTGATTTTATATGATTTTTCAAAGTTTCTGAAAAAAACTGCCGAATCATACAGGTGGTCCCCTTAAAATTACGATTTTTGTAAAAAATTGTTTTCTGGCTTTGCGGAAAGGTGTACAACTTTCTGAATTTGATACCGAACATATAACACTTATTTTAAGCATTCATTTTATATCTCGAGCTTTTTTTTTTTAGTTATAATTAGTGTTATAACATCTAAAACTAATACAAGGTAATAACAAAACACTTTTCATATTTAATCCCCCTTCATGGGTAATTTGATACATGGATTGTGCTACGTTTTTAAAACCATTTGTTTTGAAAATTAGAGCGATGTGGCTCTGATACCAATTGTGAAAATCATAGAGGGGGGTGAATACGTTTTCCTTTTAAAATCTTAAAAATGTTTCATATCAAATCACCGATCAAGCGTGATATAATATGAAGAGTGTTTATATAAATTCTATACCAACAATACATATTCACATCTATGTTCACATCAATCCAATGACCACAAACACAATCAAAAACTATATAAGCACTACAAACAAATTGCAAATATTAAAATATAGGACGATAAATGCAGTTTAAATGTTAAGAGATAAGTAATAAGGAAATGCAAACCGGACACGTGATTTTATAGTGTTCGGTCACGAAGCTCCCTCTTCGCACTATCCGCTCCCGAGCACCAAACTCGAGAGTTATCTTCAATAGTCAACAAGCTCCCTTTAGGCGGAGAAATCGTTCACAACGTTGCTTATATCAGTTTTCGACACATATATATATATATATATATATATATATATATATTATATATGCTATTATATTAAGAATCAATCACCACACAACTTCACTTCACTACTTCTTCAATACGATTCACAACTTCTTCACTACGATTCACAACTTTACTTCACCTAGACACTACTACGATCATACCAATCTAACACTACTTACTAAGGTCACCCCGATCTAACTATACTTCCTATGATCACCACTATCTTACAACTATACACACCATGATCACTATGATCTAACTATTACACAAGTTTGGAATACATGGACTCGATCTATACATTGTGAATGTAAGACATGTCACGAATGCACTAGCTAAACTACATAACTTCGCATCTTGATGATAGCGAGAGTTCTTTTCTTGCACTTGAATGGATGGATGATTGAACACATTTAAACAAACTTATTACAAGTTAAGTGATCAAAGAAAAAGATTTGAAAGAAGAGTTTAGATCTGAGAAAAACTATGTGCAAATAGGTGAGAAAATCTGTGGAAACAGTCCATTATTTATAGGGAAAAATATTAATTTTTTATTTAGGCGGTCCCCTTAATTATGGCCTGTCCCCTTAATTAATTATGGGGGCCGCCCATTTTTCAGACGCTCCCTTTTTTGTCTTTTTGTGGGGAAGGTTTTTCTGAAACTTTCTAGCCGTTTTTGGGTAGAAAATTTGAATTCAAAATGTTTATTTTGAATAAAACATTTCTTATAAATACAAAAATGTTTTGTATATGTTTTTTAAAAATGTTTGTCCCATTTTATAAAAAAATGTAAGGTTTGAAAAAATAAAAAATTTCTTTGATCATTCAACAAATTAAAGTTTGTTTGTTCATACCTTTAGTGATTTACGTCGGGTGCGAACTTAAATTTGTTGTTAAAGAAAACATGAGACGTCGAAAGATGTTGACATATGAATTGATAATTTGTGATTACAAGTAACTTAAGCACTTTACGTTATGTGTTATAAGTTACATGTTTGTCATCACCAAAACATGAAGAGAATGTATAGATTAAATATCGTAATGTAATATTTCTACCAACAGATTAGATTGTGGTAACTGGTTGCACTAAGCACATGATCGGGAATAGAAGATTGATTACTTTATACAAGGAGTATGATGGTGGACATGTCGTATTCGAGAGTAACCTAAAAGGAAAGGTTGTCGGTGGAGGTAATATTTCTCATGACTCCATTACAATTAAGAATGTTGAGCATGTTAGTGGTCTAGCTTTTAATTTGATTAAGGTAGGTCAATTATGTGATGATAATTGCTTAGTTATCTTTACTAAAAAGGATTGTGCTATTAGTAAAAATAATAAAACACTAACTGAATGACATAGGAGAAATGGATTATATACATGCAAATTAGGAGATAACTCCAAATAATAAATTTCTCTTGCGTCCGTGGTGGATAAATCAACGCTTTGACATAGGAGGTTATGTCACGCTAATGTGCGATTAGTTCAAAACATAGCTTCCAACGAGCTTGTATGGAACCTACCAAAGTTTAGCTTTGAAAGACACTTTTGTGATATATGTGATCTAGGGAGACAAGGTAATGCAAACAATAAGACTTGGAAAGAAGTGTCAATTAATATGGTTTTAGAGTTGTTACACTTAGATTTCGTTAGTCCAAATTTTATTCAAAGTTATGGAGGCAACTTCTATATTTTAATAATCATAGATGACTACTCAAATTATACTTGGGTTGTGTTTGTAGAGTCTAAGGAAGATGTATTAGAAAAGTTTAAAATATTATGTAAAAAGCTTGAAAACCTACATGATTGTTCTATTGTTTCAGTTGTAACAAATCATACTAGTGAATTTGATAAATTACAATTTAGGAGCTTTTTTGAACAACATGGAATGTCTTATAACTTGTCGGGCCCGTTCACCTCTCAATCAAGTAAGATTGTTGAAAGAACATATCACAAGTTAAGAAAGATGAGCCGTGCTATGTTAGACGAGCAATACATATTTAATAGGGTCTATATTATAAAATTCATTAATAAAACACCCTACGAAATCCTTAGAAATAGAAAGCCATCATTAGAGTATTGTAGGGTCTTTGGTTGTAAAGTATTTATACTTAACACTAAAGTACGTCTCACCAAGTTCGACCCAAAATCATACGAAGGTGTGTTTTTGGGATACTCTCAAACTAGTAAAGCATACATAGTGCTTAACAAGGAAACAATGAGGATTGATGAATATCTTAATGTTACCTTTGATGAGAGCTTGCTCGAGCCCAAGTCATCTTCTTTAGTAGAAGATGATAGGATTGATGAACCCGAAGTTTAAGATCTCAATAGGTCTCCGTCATTACAAGTTAATGTTTCAAATGAAGGTTATCCTAAGAGTCTAAAAGAAGCTAGAGATCACCTAATAAAACAATTTAAATGGTGATTTTACCAGAACGCTTAGTTCTAAGAATAAACAAGCTTAGGATTTTAGCTTGACATTTCCCAAAATCCAAATTACACGAGTCTAGTTGAGGTTGCTCATGGTTGACATGCACCATAGGTTATTGATTTGAGTGAGTGAGGGGTAAAAAATAGAAGTGTATAAGTCTAAGGGTTTTTCATACCCTTTTAGAAATAATCGTGCTCTTAGAGCTTATATGCTTATGTGCTATGTGCTAGGACTTATGTAAAAGGCATGGAAGTTAAGAAACATTGTTTTTTTAACGAGATGAAGGATATATGTTAATATATTATTCAAATGATGGTTGACATATCCCCAAATCTACATGTCAAACTTATGTGTTATGAACAAGAAATTTGATCTACATCTTGCAAATATTATGGTAATCATCGCCTTACATATTTAAATATGTGAAATCATTTTATTCACAACATTGAATGTTCTATTCCCCATGATAGATATGAAAGATTTGTTAGACAAATTCATTGACAAAATCACCTTGGATCACAACTCAACCTTGAATTGAAAATGTTGTATTTGTGTCAACTTGCTCATTTTATGTGTCAAATGCATGCTATGTGTATTAGGATAGAAAATAAAAGGTCTCTGGTGCATGCATGCATACATGTAGGAGCTAGTTTGTGTAACTTAACCATATAATCCTAACTAAATCCTGTTAGGAATCGAGAAAAGACTCGGTCACTATTAAAATATGTAGCTCGTAGGTCTTAGATAGTTTTTGGAACCTTAAATAGGTAAAAGAGCTAAAGCCCATGGAAAGCCCATGAAAGGGTCTATGGCCAGCCACAATATGATG
>BQNB010019517.1:4554-52855 GCA_026074375.1 Tanacetum coccineum | reverse complement strand
GTCCATGAAGTTTGTTTTGTCTTGATGTGATGTTTTGATTAAACGGTGATTAATATATTCCCAAATTCGGTCAAATACCCCAAATTCGGTCAAATATATTCCCAAATTAGGGTATCAAAACATAGGTTTTCAATGGACAAAACGCATGAGCAAATCTCAACTTGTAGATAAAACTCAAGAGCAAAACGCAGTGTCTTTTGACCAAAACGCAATGAGTATGAGCAAAACGCAACGAATATAATCAAAACGCAACGAGTCTCAGCAAAACGCAACTAATCTAATCAAAACGCAACGAGTCTGAGCAAAATGCAATGATTCTTGGTCAAAACGCAACGAGTCTTGGTCAAAACGCAATCAAGAAATTAATTAGGCAGAGTTTCTCTTAGTCAAAACGCAGTGAGGGTCTTCAACTTGTGACAAAACGCAACGAGTATGATCAAAATGCAACGAGTCTGATCAAAACGCAACGAATTTTATCAAAACGCAACGAGTCTGATCAAAACGCAACGAATATTATCAAAACGCAACGAGTCTGATCAAAACGCAACGACGAACACCCCTTCAGATAGGCAAAACGCAGCCAAGAAAAAATCTTCAAACTTTCTTGTAAGCTACGAAATGATGTTAAAACCACCTAGTAATGATGCAAGGAATTGATCTAAGCCCAAAAGTACAAGTCTTTAACACTTTTAACCACGAAACAAAGATCAAAGTTGATTTTTTTCTTGTTTTTTTTCGAACCAAAAAAAATATAACCAACTAACCCACGAATTTCACACAAAACAAACACTACACACCCCTTGGCGAGTGATACCACATGTTATCCCACTAGTTTAATCCATTACACAACAATAATCTTTACCAATATGCTAGAAAATAATAAGAAAACTTAGAGAGAGAAAGTAGAGAGAGAAACAAGAAGATTAGATAGAAAATGGTGAGTTACAAAAGATAGAAAAGTAACCAACACCCTTCACCAAGTGTGGTGAAGGGATATTTATACCCATGCCTTGCTAGCTTGGCACTTGGGCTTTCTAAACGGGCCGGGCTTGGTTTAACTTGGGCTTTGAGCCCGAAACACGGACAATATTAGATTACAATCCAAGCCCGTTGAACCCGACTAGCCTATTATAATACAAGACCTAGTTTGACTTTCTAAGACCGATAACATTCTTGTTTGACTTAATATAATTAAGGCTAACAACTTTCATAAGTATACTTTTTAGTTAACTTGTTTACATATACTTTTTATACATAACCAACACTTGTACATTGCTTATACTTATTTAAAAAGAAAATTTTAGGAAAAAGAATTGGAATTTTTTAGCTATTTTTGAAATTTTTATGAATTTTTAAAGAAAAATGAATTAACAAAAATAAACTTTTTCTAAAAATTATCACTAAAATTTTACTTTTATTTTTCAAAAATACTAGATTTAAAAAGAAAATTTTCACAAAAAGAATCAAAAATTTTCAACTATTTTTCTATTTTTTATGAATTATTTAAGAAAAAGATATTATCTAAATCCTATTTTAATTCCTAGAAAATACAATTTTAATTGGAAAAATAAAGAAAAATACCTTTTAACAACTACAAAGGTGCAGAAATCAAATAGAACAAAAAGCCCTAATTTTTATACCCTAATTGTAACCTAATTTTATCAATTAAAACTAAAAACCTAATTTTATAAAACTAAAATTAAAAATATTAAAACTATTTTAATATTCTAAAAAGACAGGGTAGGAAGTGTAATAAAGGAAAATAAAAGGTAAGCGGGAAAACTTGTGGAAATTTACACTTTAGTGTAAACGGGTAACCCTAAACTATGGAACAACTACAAAACAGACCCTACGACTTGGCTTATTTTTGGCTTATTAAAAAGTGAAAATAAGCAAAAACTTAAAACATGAAAGTTGTTAAGGAGCTTATACTAAACAACTTTAATAAAAGCACTTTCTACTTTTATCCCATGAATAAGCTAGAAAAATAGCATTTGAACTGTTACAGAAACTAGCTTTTTCCTTAAATTTTTAGGTACTTTAGCTTATTCAAGCTTATTTTTAGTTGAAATTGAAAAAACTAAAAGAAGCTATATGTAGCTTAAGATATGTTAATAGAGGATATCTAAACAAAAAATTAGTAAGTATTAAAAAAGAATAAAATGAAACTTTATCTAATGAAAAAGTGCATGTTTTAGCTTTAAATGTTTTTAAGCTTTTTTCTAATAAGCTAACAGCTTATTTCTTAAACCTTAAAGCTGAATTTTGAATATAAAGCTAAGCTATGGATTTTAAAACTAACCTAGATAAAAAGGGTTTTTCAAATTTCAACTAGAAATGAAAACTCAAATGAATATAAGGAAAATTTTCAAATTCTGCTGCCATATCAATTTTTTAAGAAAAATTAAAGCTAAACTAAAAAGCTTAAAATGGAAATTTAAGAGAATTTTTTTAAAGAACTAATTGAATACAACTTAAGGTGCTTTAAATCTACATTCTTTCCCTACTTATAACTACTAGAAAATACTTAAAATTGATCGCAAAACAACAGCATTAACTGTTGTTGTGATGCAATTGGCAAAATTATGTAATGCGGGCTAATCTCTTTACACTAAAAAACTCATTACACTCTCAACTTGTATCTAAATGTTCACTAACACAAGATGAGCTCTAAAATCCTGAGAATCTATTAACTCTAAAAGTACTTCATATTAAAAGTGTCCTGGTGCTAGGATCAATTTATTAAACTCAAAACTTGGAATCTCTACAAACTAACTTCTAAATTCTTTTTAAAACTTGATGATATAACCTAACTCAACTACTGCAAATAGTTTTTGTAAGGATAATGTTTGGGACTTTATAAGTCAAATACATCTAAATCCAAACACTCCTTTATTCTGTCTGTCTCAACTAAAATGCACTTAAAATCTATTTTAAAGCTTAAACTTCTAAAACCTTTATATCTACTTCCTTAAAACTACCTTAATTAAGCTAGTTTGAACAGTAAAAGATCTCCTAGATTATTTATGAGATATGACTGAGTTTCTCTCCTGCTTATACAAAACTTACTATGACATATTAAAGTAATGAGAGCTTATTGGATTCTAACTACTAAGTTTTAAATCACTTGCATTTTAACTAATCTAAACAATACTAAACAGGATTAAGCACTAAGAAAACAAGGAAATAAGCTACTAGAATTAAGCTATGTATAAGCTAAAATGAATTTTAGAAAATGAAACCTGAGTTTTTTTTGTAGTCTCAGTCACTAGCCACTCTTGTTGAGTGAGTGACTTAAAATCATGAACCTATTGGCTACCTTAGCCTCTAAACCAAAGATATAAGCTCAATAAGCTTTTAAAGGCTTATTCTCTTCTTGTTGCTTCCAAAATGAATCCAATGAACTCAAGTGATCATGCTTTGATATAAATTGGATAAAACTAGTAAGTAAATGACTTTTAACAAATTTTTAACTAAATTTGAGCTTATGAACAGGTATAAGCTCAAAAGAGCTTATTAGAGCTTATTAGGTAAAAACAGCTTAAATTTGAAATGAAAGACAATTGAAACTTTAAAACTGAATTTGATTACTTAAAATGGTAAAGTACAAGCTAAGAGATGAAAAGTACAAGTGCTTAAAGCGATTTGAAAAACTTTAAAAAGAGAAGTGCTTAAAAAAATATAGGAAAAATTACAAATGAAAATAAAACTACTAACTTCACTCTTTAAAAATGAACGTCTAACTTCTATTATAGAGGATTGAAGAAGAGATAAAGACTTCAAGCTGTTGATGAGCTTTATGACATGTTTGAGCAAATTGTGAGCTTCCACGTGATTTTAAATGGAATATAGGACATGGGATTGATGCCAAGTATGCGCAATGACTGTGGAGGGTGTAAATACGAGGTAAATTGAATTGAAAAGGAGAGGGAGGTGATTTGGTGAAGGTTGGGTACCCATGGTGATGGAAATGGGCGGGAAAAGCTGTTGGGAAGGTGGTTAGGGAGGTTTTAAGCCGCGCTTTGTTTAAATGTTTGGAGTAATTGCATAAATGGTCCTTGCGTTTCATTTCCACCGTTTATAGTGTAAAAACAACTTTTGGTTTTGTCATATTCGGCCCTTGTAGTTGATATTCCCTTTTTCCTTTTGTAAAGCAACTTTAAACTTTTTACAACTTTAGCCCTTTGACTTCAAGAATACCCAAATTAGCCCTTAAACTTTGAAGACTTGTCATAATTGATTCCTTTGACTTTTATTTGCTTTCTTTTCTTGCTGTATCGGGCTGATCCGGTTTGATTGATTTGGCTTCCAATTCTTCAATACTTTGTCTGGTCTTTTCATTCCTTGTCGGTTTTTGACTAGATTTTGCTTCTTTTTGGTCTTTTTTAACCTTCCTGCACAATAGACCACTAAAGCACACATTTTTCTATCTTTGGAATTTTCTTGCTTTTATTTGGCAAAAATCGCAGAGTAATTTATATATACAATTTAAGCATTTATCAAAAATTCCCCAAAATAAATGATTGCCGTGGTCCTCACGCAATGTTATTAAGTGTACACTTTGGTAAACTAACAAGTTTTCCTCTATATGCCATTGTTTTTCACCTTTTATGAATCACATTATTAAACAATACTTAAAGCTTTTTCTCAACATTTAATCACATGGAAACAACATTAATGGCATTCATTGCAACTTGCAACATTTTAGGCTCATTGAAATAGGCTACTCCCGAGTAATAGAGCAAAAAAGAGGAAAATTCGTCATCCTTGACTTTTCCTAGACTAAACAAAGTCTATTAAACAAGTCAATTGTCAATATAAGTCCAAATGATTAAGCTCTTTTACTTATAAATTGTGAACTTTTCACTCCCAAGGATTAAATTAATGATTAAGATGTGTGCACTCTTTTTAACATCAAACCATTAGATCAATTTATCTTCATAGTTGAAATCCATCTAAGCTTTACACTCAAGCCTTGTGAGCTCAAATGTTAATAACATAGATAAACCTCATCTCAAAGCTAAAAGAGATTCGGAAACAAAACTTATAAATTGATTTGAGAAAATGAAATTTTTAACCATTCTTTTATTTTCCATATACTATAATTTATTATTTTTTTTTAAAAAGGAATGTTGTTTCTTAGTTCGAACCCCACTTAGGCCTTTCTCCCATAAATGGATATCGCATCAACAATGGTTTTCTTAGTTCGAACCCCCACTCGCTTGCTAACGTTGTGGGTTATCGCGCCAACATCCTTTTTCTACAAAGCACTAGGAATCCAATGTCCCTTAGTTGCAATCATCACCTAGGCCGCGCTCCCCAGTGATGAATTGCCTACGAACCCTGTGATTCACGTACATAGATTTATCCTTAGTTGGAACCCCATCCCCTCTGAGTCTCACTCTCAACATGGATACGCCAACGATTAAAACTATATATAGCTTTTATTATTCTATTTTTGCGAATGCTTCATTGGCACGAAAAATAATGCTTTTGCATTAGAAATGCTTCATTGGCATTCTTTTTATAATTATATTTTTGATGAATGGAAAAATTTCACTTTTAGAAAATCAACTTATTAATTTGAAACCAAAATCTTACTTACATATTAAATGATTTCTTTTTCAAAATGTAAGCTTTTTTAAAGACTTTGGTTGACTTAGTTAATTAAAAAGAGCACGTATGTTTAGTGTGTTAAGAGCTTGTGGGAGTAAAAAGACACAAATCATTCATATAAGCTTTAGGTTTTCCAAATAAACCTTGCTTAAACAAATACACTTATATTTAACTACATCATCTCTTGTTCTTCACATTTTTAAAATCCAATGCAATAGGATTTGTGAAAGCTTGGCCCTACAAAAGGTAGGTTAAAGAACTAGCTAGGGCATTTTCACCCGGTCAAGTCAAAATTAACTCCTATTTCTCACCAACGGATTACCAAAAAGTGGTGTTTTTCCCCAAACTAAGCTTCTTTTGAGCTTCTTTTGTAAGCAAAAATTTAAAATTTTTCACTTTTCCACAAAAAGGTAATTCAAAAAGGTTCAAACAAGGTTGCGTGAAATGCAAGTCAATATCGAAGATATCCTTCCCCAAACTAAAATGAAACTTTGTCCTCAAAGTTTAAAAATAAGGGTCAAAAGGAATCTTTAACAAAAATTCTAAGGCCATGCCAAAAGAATAGATGTTAGTTCGATAAAGACAAGGATAAGAGATTTCCCATTTTATGAAGAGAAGATTGGAGATCATCAATGGAAATTGTGGGCATTGCTTTGTCCTTCCACAAATTTTGAACCATGAATCTTCCAAAATCCGGAAAACCTAGACAAATAAGCACAAACAACCAACAAGAACGAAAGAGAACAAGCTTCCTCTCATCTTTTACATTGTTAGCTCAAAAATGTCTTTAAACGGCTTAGTTTTTGTTAACCAAGTACAAGCTATACTTGACCCCGAATTGATTTGTCCTTGGGGAAGCAAAGAGAAAATCAAAAGAAAATAAAAAGGATAAGCATGGGGTGCCTCCCACGAAGCCGGCATTGTTTATTATTGAGTCCCTAAGCATTGACTCTTTCCCAAAATAGATTATCATGGTGGGTCGGTGTTGACATCTGGGATAATCTCTTTTAGGAAAAATCTTCTCTAAAATTGTGTTTCACCCTATGACCATTGACTTAAAATTTTTGACCATCTTTTGAAAAAGTTCAATTGTTCATATGGGGTAAACATTAGACATTGTAACGGTCCCGACCATCGAGATTTTAGCTTCCCCGAGAAAATCTTTAGCCTTGAGTTAAAAAGAAGCACTTGATCCCCAACATTAAAAACTCGGTTTTTAATCTTTGAATCATGTAACCTTTTTGTTTTCTCCTTATAAAGCAAAGAATTCTCATAAGCTTCATCCCTTAACTCATTAAGCTCATTGATTTGTGACTTTCTATTTTTACCCGCAAGATTAAGATCTAGATTAGTTTGCTTAAGGGCCCAAAAAGCTTTATGTTCCAACTCAATAGGGAGATGGCAAGCTTTTCCATAAACCAACCTATAAGGAGTACATCCAATAGGTGTTTTGTAGGCGGTTCGGAAAGCCCATAGAGCATCGTCAAGCTTATCACTCCAAGAAGCTCTATTCTCACCTATGGTTCTTTCTAAAATCCTTTTAATTCCCCTATTTGAAACCTCAACTTGACCACTCGTTTGAGGGTGGTAAGGAGTCGAAAGACGATGGGTCACACCATACTTTGCCATGACTTTTGAAAATTGGTCATTACAAAAATGTGTGCCTCTATCACTTATTATAGCTCGAGGGGTTCCAAATCTAGCAAAAAGATTTTTCAAAAACTTACAAACAACACGAGCATCATTAGTAGGTAAAGCCTTAGCTTCCACCCACTTGGACAAATAATCCACAGCAACTAAGATGTATTTTTCCCTTAATGATGAAATGGACCCATGGAACTCAATCCCTCACAATCAAAGATATCACAACGTGTATTGCGTTTTGTGGCATCTCATCTCTTTGAGAGTTTTGCCTTGTCTTTGACAAGAATCGCAATGTTTTACCAAGTTGTTAGATCTTTATAGATGGTTGGGCCAAAAATGAACCAGAGTTAAAGACTTTACGAGCGGTGTTAATTGGCCGTGTGATGGCCTCCCGTACGGTCAAATTGTGAAAAACCTTGAGAATCTCATTGGCCTTCTCTTGCAAAAACATCGTCTAATGACTTGGTCCGCACAAATCTTAAACAAGTATGGTTCATCCAATAGTGTGTTTTGACTTCTTTGATAATTTTTATCTTTTGTGTGATTAATCATTCCTTTTTTAACAAAAATTAACCGCTGTGGTAGTTCGCACGCTTTGTCGGCGAACCATGGCGTAGGTATTATAACTTATGATAATTAACTTTTTTATAGATAACATTTTCAAACAACTCTTTTCATTCTTATTACACACATTATCATTCACAAATTTAATCTTTTGACCTCTTCAAATCTCCCTTTTTTTAATGACTCTAATGGAAAAGAACTCGTTAGTTATGCCTTTCAAGTTCATTCTAGTGAGGTTTTTAGTCTAGAAAGGTGATCGGCGGCTACATTCTCAGCTCCTTTTTTGTCCTTTATTTCAATATTGAACTCCTAGAGTAAGAGAATCCACCTAAAGTAAACCTTGCTTAGCATCTTGCTTAGCCATTAGGTACTTAATTAGCAGTATGTTCGGTAAACTACTAGGTCCTCGATAAGGACTAGATAGCGGTCGAAAACTTCTCAAGGAATATACTACAGACTAGAATTTCCTTTTCATTGTGTTGTAATGAAGTTGTGCCATTGTCATAGTCTTACTCGCATAGTGAATAGGATGGAAGTGTTTATCCTTCTTTGACCTTGAACTGGACAAGAGCACTAAGTCAATGCATCCACACATGATCTCAAAATCATAATCACAATTAGGCACAACACAAGTATTGGTGATTCAATTTGCTTCTTCTAGAGATCTTTAAATGCATTGTTTACACTCATCCGAAAAGACAAAGGGTGTTTTCTTTTTCCAAAAGATGAGTCATGGGTCTTGTAATTTTTGAAAAATCTTGAATAAACCTTCGATAAAAACCCGCATGACCTAAAAAACTTCGAACTCCTTTTACCGTGGTCGGGTAAGGTAATTTAGCTATCACTTCTACTTTTGCCCTATCAAACTTCTAACCACTTTTAGAAATTTAATGCCCCAAAACCTATTCCCTCTTTTTACCATAAAATGGCATTTTCCCAATTAAGCACAAGATTTGTTTCTTCACACGATTAAGCATTTTATCAAGGATTATCAGCACACTTTGAAAAATTATCCCAAAAAACCGAAAGTCATCCATAAAAAACCTCCATGGTTCTTTCTATCAGTCATGGAATATGGCCGTCATGCACCTTTGAAAGGTCCATGTGCATTACAAAGGCCAAAAGGCATTCTTTTGTAGGCAAAGGTTCCATAAGGGCAAGTAAAAGTGGTCTTTTCTTGGTCTTGGGGATCAATTGGAATTTGAAAGTACCCGGAAAATCCGTCTAAGAAACAATTGAACTCATTCCCCGCTAACATTTCTAGCATTTGATCCATAAAAGGTAAGGGAAAATGGTCTTTCCTAGTGGCATCATTTCAATTTTCACTATAATCTATGCAAAACTCTCCAAAACGGTCACAAGTGGGTTGGAATAATAGTTCATTGTCATTCATTCTGTACACAGGTCATTCTCCCTTTTTTGGATCACATGAACCGGGTAACCCATGGCTATCCGATATGGGGTATCAAGCCGGCATCAAGATGATTGATGACTTCTCATTCTTAATACTCCTCATGTATTTTTAGGATATGTCCCTTCTTTACATTTGAACCACTGGTTTGTAATCTTCCTCCATTAAGATTTTTGTGTGCTACAAAATTTTGGAAATTCCCTTAATAAACATATTTCTATCTGGTTTTAACTTGTTGTCTTAATTTGTCTAGAGATTTTCCTAGCTAAAAATGCACTTTTTGTAGCCTTAAGATCCTACAATTCGTTTTACCTTCTCTTCCTCTTTATATCCTTTTGAATGATGATAGGTAGTTTATTATCTTTTTCAAGAAAAGCGTATTTAAGATGAGAAGGCAAATCTTTGAGTTCAAGGTCGGGTGGTTCCTCTATTGATGTTTTGACTGATTCAACATTATTGATTTGCTTTTGAACTTATGAGGAATGGATGATGAAAAAGGATCATCATTTAAAACTTCAAGCAAACTTTCCAAATAGGTTACATCACCGTCTTTATCATTAAAATCATCATTTAAATCCATGTTTAAAGATTCATCATGTTTTAAAAACTCTTCTATTTCTTCCTCATGATATTCATCTCATCTTCCTTTCAAAAGGAGTGAAAGGAGGAGGATCCAAATATGATAGAAGTGGAATCACCACTCTCGGAAAGTCCAAGACTTTTGGAGCATACTCCGCACAAGTTGCATCAATAAGGTCAATTCGTTTCACGGATTCAAAATTATCATAGATATTGTGGTGTTTCACACACTAAGGACCCATGGATTGTCATCATGTCTTAAAATGATCTCCCGCAATAAACATCAATCTAGGCATGAGCTGTGCTCATAAAAAATGGCCTTCCTAGAATCAAAGGAACACGGGGGTCTGCAACAAAGTAACAATATCACAAAATGGCTGGAAATAGACATTTTCCGACCTTAACAGAATCAAACATTTCGGCATCCCAAGGGGGGGTTTAGAATTGTTCGGTCGGCTATATTCATAAATCCCCATTCTAGTACTTGCTAAGGCCAGGAAGTCCAAGTTCTTCCAAATAGACAAAGGCATGAGATTGATTACTTGCATCTAGTATCCGTAGTGATATGTGAGTATAAAATCTACCCAAAATCAACCAAGGGAATGAGAAATCGTCTAGGGTCACCCAGCTTATCGGGGAAGCTTTTTGAGAATGACCGCGAGCAATTAGCAATCATTGGTGTACTTTGTGTTCTCAATCAACTTGTCCTTGTTACTTAACAACATTTGTGATCATTAAAGCAAATTTGGGCATGTGGACAAGTGCATCCAGCAAAAGGCTAAGGTCAAAGTGAAGATCTCGAAAGATTTCTATGAACTTTGAAGCTAAGATATCATCTCTTTCACGATTCTTGTCCTTTTCAACTCTTGAAGGGTAAGGCAAATTTGTTTTAGTCTTGACAGGTTCATTAACAACTCTAGGCTCAACAATGGGTTCTTTTTCCTTGTTTTGGACCTTTTCCTTGATTTGAACTACCGGAGGTTGGACTCTTGTGGGTTGCACTTGGTCCTTTGTCACCTCGGTTTCCTTAGCCTTCTCATTGTCCGGATTGACATAAGGAGGAGGCATAGGAGGTAAAGGTCCATCAAGAACAACACCACTACGGGTGGTAATCCCTTTGCATTCATTCCTCGGATTAGGAATAGTATTACTTGGTAAAGTTCCCGAACTCGATGTATTGTTATTCCCCATTTGCTTTTGAAACATGTTAAGCATCATATTTTGAAAATTCCTTTGTTCATTTTGAAAATCTTGTTGCTCCTTTTTGAAATCATTCAAATTCTTTTGCAAATTATTCAAAGTAACATCATTTGCTTTTGTGTAGGCCTCAAACCTTGAGTAAGTAACCGGAACTTGTGTACTCGGGACTTGATAAGCTTGAGCTTGTTGTGATAAGCCCGAGTTAGCTCACTTGGTTTACTGATTGGTTTGGATCACATTTCTATTCCCATTAATACCTTGGGTTAGCCTTGTATTACTTGGTTAGGTCTAGATGCTTGTGGATTGGGTTGAGAAAAGCCTGGTTGGTCTCATTATGTTTGTCTAAGTCTAGGAGCACGATACCCGAAATTCCATTTTGAACAAAATTACCAACCGCAGCGGTTTGTTGAAATTGTCTGGAAAATTATTCATGATAAACCGGGGACTCATATCTCCTCTTAGTCATTGGGCACACATTAAAAACTATGATTAATACCACAAGTAGTACAACATTTCCTCCACCGCTTAATCGGAGCGGGAGTAGGCACAAGAGTTTATCATATTTTTCATTTCATTATATCATTCCTAAAGTCAAAGTAATCTTATCCCTATTATGCCGCTGCATTTGTTGGTAAACTCAAGTAGACGATTGAATTTGATGAAGGACGGTAGCATTCGTACTCACTCGCATCTCGGAGTCCGTGAACATCTAACTTTGGCCTTATTCTCTATGATTTGTAGTCCTTCGGTTGGACTTTTGTAGAGAAAATTGCCACCGGCAGCGGAATTAAGAGAATCTTGATCATTATAGCTCAAAGAATTATAGAATGTGTCTAATTGGTGCATGAGTGAAAAACCATGAGTGGGACACTTCCTTAGAAGTTCCTTGAAACGCTCCCAAGCTTCGGAGAAAGATTCTTGAGCAATTTGACGAAAATTCGTAATTTCGTTCCGAAGATTGGTGGTCTTAGAAGGTGGAAAGAAAAAATTGATGAACTTAGACACTAAGTCATCCCATGTAAGAATAGAATTCGGGGGTTCTTTGTCAAGCCACGTTTTGGCAACCCCGTCAAGAGAAAATGGAAAGAGAAGAAGTTTGATGGTGGTGTTAGGTACATCCGGGTACCTTTGATTATTAGTTATGCTCTCAAAATGACGAATATGAGCATGAGGCTCCTCATCATTACCTCCTCGAAAAATTCGATTTTGAACAAGATTAATGAGAGAGGATTTTAGTTCAAAATTTTGAGCATTGATGAGTGGTACAACTATAGCACTTTCAAACCCCCCGGTGGGAGCTTGAAGTTGCTCGGCCATAGGTCGATCATCGGCCATTTGAATCGGAAACTTATCAACAATAGGGATTGCCTCTTGTTGTTGTCGAGAACGTCGACGATTACGTCTTCTCGGAATTGTGTATTCCAAGGAAGAACGAGTGCGCATGCACTAGTGAAAATAATAAAAAGAAGAATTTGGGATTAAGAAGATTATTTTTGGGGAAATTTACAATTTTTTTAGTATTTATTAGGAATGAAAACAAAAATATTTTTGGTAACCGTTAATTACAAGCTTCACGATAAGTCTCCAAGATTACGCACAAGTGAGCGGAAAAGCTTAGCGAGCCGCAATGACTTCTTAGCAAGTAGCTATCACTTTTCCTTAAACTCACCTTATAGTTTGTAAACTCAAAGGTCCGTCGTACCTCGCAAGTAACTCACGATTAGTTTTGTTGTTTATTGGAATGGTTTAAGATGGATAGCTAGTATCCAAATTTGTTTATTTTATTTTTTATTTTTTTATTAATTCGATAGGAATCGAATTAATGAACGTTTTGTATTTTTTATACAAAAATAGCAAAGTAACTTCCAAAAAGGAAGGGTCTTCAAAACTCTACTTCAACGAATATCCTCAAAAATCGTTCACGTCTTCCCCGGCAACGGCGCCAAAATTTGGTATGCGTTTGTAAGCACTAGTCAAATTTATATATATATAGTATTAATCCCGTGAAAATTCTTTCCAAATTACTTCTCAAACAAGAGAAATAAAAGGATAAAATCTCACTAAAGAAAACACAATATGTATATTTTTAACCGGGAAGTATTTCTTCTCGGGTCGTATCCCAACGAAGTCGTGAATTGAGATTCGGGAATAATTCGGATTCAAGTCAAGAATGAATAAAGGATTTTTGAATTTTGAATTACACTACGAATATAATAGCACAATTAAACTATAGAAACAATTAAACAATTAAAAACGTTTAACTAATACGAAAAATTAACAAACGTGAATTAAAAACGTGAGCTAAAACTGAAATTTAAAATCTAACTCGTTTTTTAACACGCTATAAATTTTTTATAACCTAAAAATTACAAAATTTAAAAGAAAAATTTTAGGAAAAAAGAATTTATAAATTTTTAACTAATTTTTGAATTTATAAGAATTTTTAAAAGAAAAATGAGAATTAACTAAAAGAAACTTCCTAAAATATAACACTAAAATTCTATTTATATTTTCAAAATACTAGAATTAAAAAGAAAAATAATCACAAAAAGAATTAGATTTTTCAACTAGTTTCTATTTTCTATGAATTTTTAAAGAAAAAGAACATACTTAAAATCTATTTTAATTTCTAGGAATAAAATACAAATTTAACTGAAAGAAATAAAGAAAATGAATTAACTATTTAAAATGTGCAGAAATCAAATGGCACAAAAATGCCCAATTTTTATAAACCAATTTAACCCTAATTTTGCCAATTAAAACCTAAAACCTAATTTTATTAAACTAATTTTTAAAAATATAAAAACTATTTTACTATACTAAAAAGACAGGGTAGAAAGTGTAAAGTATGAAAGTAAAGGATAAGCGGGGTAACTAAAAGGAATTTTCACTACAGTGAAAACGGGTAACCCTTAACTATTGAGAATGTACCAATTAGACCCTACGATTTAAGCACTTTTGGCTTATCTAAAAAATGAGAATAAGCAAAAACTTAAAACTACAAAGTTGTTCCTGAGCTTATACACAACAACTTTAATAAAAGCACTTTGAACTTTTATCCACTGAATAAGCTAAAAATTAAGCATTTAATTCTGTATCACAGAAACTTAGGTTTTGCTTTAAAAATTCTAACTTTTTAAAGTTTTGCTTATTACTAGCTTATTTCTCAAGGAAAATGAAAACCAAAAGTTTCTAAATGAAGCTTAATATGTGAACTAAGTATTTCTAAAAAACAATGAGCTGAAAGTTAACAAGTTTAACAAGGAAATTGTTCTTGAAAAGTAAAGGTTCAGGCTTATGTCTATTATTAAGCTATTCCTAATAAGCTATCTAGTTCAAATATAGATTCTAGAAACTGAAAATTTGGAAATAAGCTATACTATATTTATGAAACAAACCTAGATAAAAGGATTTTAAAGATTACAACTAGAAATGAAAAATCTAAAAGAATTAAGCTAGAACTCTAAGCTGCTGCTATACCGCTTTTGCAAGTACAAATAAGCTAGACTAAAAGCTCAAAAATAAAACTTAAAAGATGATCTATATTAAGCTAATAGAGTACTATAAAACGACTTAAAACTAAATTCTTACTTCCTAATTTTAAGTGCTATAAAGAAGCTAGAAAAATGGTTAGCAACAGCAGTACTTACTGAGTAAGTATTGTTGTTGCTGATATACTTGACAAACTCCTAAGTGCAGGCCTAAATTCCCAGTTTAGAACTTATGAATCTACTAGCTAAATGTATCTAAGTGTACTCTAACCAAACTTGAATTCTAAAATGCCATGAAATCTCTTAAGTCTAAAAACACTTTTACACTTAAAACTGCCCTGGTGTTGGCAAAACTTTTTGAACTCTAAATCTTTAAATTCTACAAACTAACTTTTAAAACCTATTTAAAACTTGTTAACTATGAAAACCTCAACTGTGTAAAGTGAATTGACAGAATTATGTTGACTAAAGAAGTCAAAATCACCTTGACCCAAACACTAGTTATCCTGAACTGTCCAAACTATATTGCACTTAAAATCTATTTTAAAGCCAAAACTGCCAAAACCTTATATCTACTCTAACTATAACTAACCTATTTAAGCTATTTTAACACTATAACCTATAACTTATTAACAGAAATAGGCTAGTTTCTCAACTAGCTTTTCCTACTTATTATGATAGAATTATAAGAATTGAGACCTTAATAAGTTCTAACTACAATTAGCTTAAGGCATTTGAATATCTAAGCTGACTAAACAAACTTAAACAAGTTTAAGCACACAAAAAGTCAAGGCAATAAGCTAATGAATTAAGCTAAATATATGCTAAAATCAAAAACATGAAGCTAACCTGTGAATTGTAGTCTCTGACCCTAGGTCACTCTTTCTGAGTGAGTGACCTCAAATCAAAACCTATATGGCTACCTTAGCCTCTAAACCAAAGAGCTATAAGCTCAATAAGCTCAAAATTGCTTATTACTCCATAATGCTTCAAAATTCATTCAACTTGAACTCAAATGGACATTTTTGAATTAGAATAGAAAAATACAGTTTTTAAAAGACTTTTAACAATATTTGAACTACTTTTGAACTAAAGGAAACAAAATAAGCTACAATGAGCTTATTACAAGCTTATTAGCTAAATTCAGCTTATTACTTGAAAACTTTTAAAACAAACTCAACTGAATTAGTTTTTATTGCTTAAGAAAGAAGAGTACAAGAGATGAAACAAAGAGTACAATTGAATTGAAAACTGTAAAAGCTTAATTTCGAAAAGTGAATAGTACACGTGAGCTAAAAAGGAAAAATTACAAAGAAAACTGAAAAATTAACACATACTAACTAACTTTTTCACTAACTATTACAAGCTTATTTATAGATGAGAGTGAAGAGAAGATGAGACTTTGTGTCATTCCTAGCCGTTGATCACTTCATTTGAATTTAAGCCGTTGATGATCTTTGATGATGTGTTCGGACCAATAGGACGTTGCCACGTCATAGAAATGACGTGGAGTTGGGAAAATACGAGGTGGTGTGAGTGTGGGAAGAAACGGGAGAGATTTAGGGAAGATTGGACTTGTTCGGGTTTTGGCGGGAGAAGTGGTTGGAAGGTGGTTAGGGGGAAAGGTTATACCCGCGTGTATGTTTGAAACTTTGGGAGTATTGCACAATCAGTCCTTGTGTTTCTCTTTATAAAGTGTAGTGTTAAATGTAACTTTGAAAGTTGACACTTCTAGCCCTTGTGGTTTTCAAAGCAAGATTATTAGACCTTGTGGTTTTCAAAACAGGATATGGCTTTTGTTATATGAAAAGTGTAGAAAGTCCCAAGGGTATTTTAGTCGTTTCATTCTATCTATTATAATGGCAAAATAGTCTTTTCCTTTTGTCCATTTTCTTCACTTTCTTGACCTACCACCGGTCTTGTTCCGGCTTTTGAAATTGCTTCAAATTCTCTCTTCTATACTTGTCTTTTCGTTTTTCTTAGTCTCGGTTTTGGCTTGTTTTTGTTCTTTTTGACTTTATTATCCTTTCTTGCACATTATGACACAAAAGCACACATATTTCCATCTTTTGGCATATTTTTGGCTTTTATTGGCAAAATCCTGGGTATTTTATATATACAATTTAACATTTATCAGAAGGGATGTCACGTATTCTTAGCAAATATCACCGCAACCAAAGACGAAGACAAGTCAAAGGAGAAACGACTTGGGGATGTGCCAGTTGTTCAAGAATTTCCTAAAGTCTTTCATGAGGACTTGTCGGGTATACCACCCACTCGACAAGTGGATTTTTGAATCGATTTGGTACATGGTGCTACACTTGTAGCATGGGCACCATATAGATTAGCACCGTCCGAAATGAAGGAACTAGCGGAGCAACTACAGGAACTTACGGATAAAGGCTTTATAAGACCAAGTTCCTCACCCTGGGGAGCTTCGGTTCTATGAGTAAAGAAGAAAGATGGGTCTTTCCGGATGTGCATCGATTATAGGGAATTGAACAAACTGACAGTAAAGAATCGCTACCCACTCCCAAGGATCGATGACCTATTCGACTAGCTGCAAGGATCGAGTATTTATTCAAAGATCGATCTGAGGTCAGGGTATCACCAGTTGAGAGTTCGAGAAGAAGACATTCCCAAGACTGCATTCAGGACTCGATACGGTCACTATGAATTCTAAGTCATGTCTTTTGGTTTGACTAATGCACCGGCCGTGTTCATGGACCTTATAAACCGGGTGTGTAAACCGTATCTGGACAAGTTTGTAATTGTCTTCATCGATGACATTTTGATCTACTCCAAAAGTAAGAAGGAACATGAAGAACACCTTAGGCAGATCTTGAAATTGCTTAAGAAGGAAGAATTGTACGCCAAGTTCTCCAAGTGTGAATTCTGGATCTCCAGGGTACAATTCCTCGGTCACGTGATTGACTGTCGAGGTATTCACGTTGACCCTGCCAAGATTGAATCTATCAAAGATTGGGCATCTCCTAAAACACCAACAGAGATTCGTCAATTTTTGGGCCTTGCCGGCTATTATAGAAGATTCATCGAAGGGTTTCCAAAGATCGCCAAGACAATGACCAAACTAACCCAGAAAGGTGTCAAGTTTGATTGGGGCGATAAACAAGATGCAGCTTTTCACCTGTTGAAGCAGAAGCTGTACAGTGCACCAATCCTGGCCTTACCTGAGGGAAGCGAAGATTTCATCGCATACTGCGATGCTTCAAAGAAAGGTTTGGGCGTTGTGTTGATGCAAAGAGAAAAGGTGATTTCTTATGCATCACGCCAGTTAAAAATTCATGAAAAGAACTATACAACTCATGATTTAGAACTTGGGGCAGTAGTGTTCGCTCTAAAAATTTGGAGGCACTATCTGTACGGAACCAAGTGCACGGTGTTCACTGATCACAAAAGTTTACAACACATTCTTGATCAGAAGGAATTAAATATGAGGCAACGTCGCTGGTTAGAGTTGCTGAGTGATTACGATTGCGAAATTCGTTATCACCCAGGGAAGGCGAATGTTGTTGCTGATGCTCTGAGCAGGAAGGAACGAGAACCACTAAGGGTTCGGGCCTTAGTGATGACTATTGGCTTGGATCTTCCTAAACAAATCTTGAAAGCTCAGACTGAAGCACGAAAGCCGGAGAACATCAAGAAGGAGGATGTTGGAGGTATATTGGTTGAGAATTCAAAAGATCCGGAGAAACTTAGAACGGAAAAGTTGGAACCACGTGCGGATGGAACTATGTGCTTAAATGGCAGGAGTTGGTTACCATGTTATGGCGACTTAAGGACTGTGATCATGCACGAGTCCCACAAGTCTAAATACTCTATTCATCCGGGTTCTGACAAGATGTACCAGGATATGAAGAAACTATATTGGTGGCCCAATATGAAAGCTAACATCGCCACCTATGTTAGCAAGTGTTTGACCTGTGCTAAGGTCAAGGCCGAACATCAGAGACCATCGGGTTTGTTAGTACAACCCGAGATACCTCAATGGAAGTGGGACAACATCACGATGGATTTTGTCACGAAGCTTCCTAAGTCGTCACAAGGTTATGACACTATTTGGGTGATCGTTGACCGACTTACAAAGTCTGCCATTTTTATGCCAATGAGGGAAACGGATCCTATGGATAAACTGGCAAGAATGTACCTAAAGGAGGTAGTCACGAAGCATGGAATACCTGTTTCAATTATCTGTGATCGTGACCCTCGGTTCGCATCAAATTTTTGGAGGTCACTTCAGAAGGCTTTGGGTACAAGTTTGGATATGAGTACTGCATATCATCCGCAAACTGACGGACAAAGCGAGAGAACCATCCAAACTCTCGAGGATATGCTACGTGCTTGCGTAATCGACTTTGGAAATGGTTGGGTTAAACATTTGCCATTAGTCGAGTTTTCATACAATAACAGTTATCATGCTAGCATTAAGGCTGCAAACCGATTGAAGCACTTAGGTCAAAAAGTGTCGTTCACCCGTGTGTCTGGTCGAGGTTGGACAAGTTCAACTCACTGGTCCAGAATTAGTTCAAGAAACAACAGAGAGGATCAGCCAGATTAAACAAAGGATTCAAACCGCTCTCGATCGACAAAAGAGCTACGCTGATTTAAAGCGTAAACCGATGGAGTTTCAAGTAGGAGAAAAGTTATCTAAAGGTTTCGCCTTGTGAAAGGGTCCTTACTTTTGGCAAACGGGGGAAGTTAAACCCTAGGATAAGTCTGACCTTTCAAAGTGTTAAAAAGGTTTGAGCCGATGCTTACAATCTTGAGCTTCCTCAAGAGCTGAAGCAGGGTCCCACAATACGTTTCATGTTTTCCAACTTGAAGAAATGCTATTCTGACATATCTTTTGTCATTCCGTTTGAAGGACTGCAAGGTGAATGACAAGCTTTATTTTGTTGAAGAGTCTGTAGAAATCATGGATCACGAAGTCAAACAATTGAGGCGAAGCCGTGTCCCAATTGTCAAGGTTTGATGGAACTCTAGGCGGGGTCCTGAGTTTACGTGGGAACGTGAAGATCAATTCAGGAAGAAATATCCACACCTCTTCACCAAGACCGCACCATCATCAAGTGCCGTGTCATAAGCCTTGAGGACAAGGCCA
Organism: Tanacetum coccineum; assembly: GCA_026074375.1. Taxonomy (NCBI): domain Eukaryota; kingdom Viridiplantae; phylum Streptophyta; class Magnoliopsida; order Asterales; family Asteraceae; genus Tanacetum; species Tanacetum coccineum. The sequence continues at coordinate 33,228 of BQNB010019517.1, read as the reverse complement.
TTAGACGGGGGGGATGAACTATAACACATCATAGTTTAGGTTTTTTTCCCCCCCCCATTGTACGACATTAAGTAATCCACATTAATTATTTTTAGGGTTTTACGTGTTTGCTTTAAAATCGTAATCGTTTCAGCTAAATACGCGTATGCTAAAAAATGACGATTCAATGTAAAAACGGCATTAAAAAATTAAATGTTTTAACATCAAGCAATGTTGATATATAATTTAGAGGAAATATTATTATCATTGCATACATTTTTATTTTATTGTTACGTTAAGATGTTCTCGCGATAAAATACGTCTAGGGACTATCCTAGGAAGCACGTAACTTATCTACGCTTCATCAAAACCCAAAATTTATACCCCAATACTAAAGTTATATTTAAAAACTTCAAGTATTTAAGACACATTATACATATTCTCATGAAAGAATTCAAATCAAACTCTAAACCATGGTGGCAAGTATAACATTTTATTGAAGTGTATCGATACATTATACTTAATATAATGTCAAGTATTCATTATATAAAAGATCAAAACATATCCTAACTTATATACAAGCATGATTTCGTGTATATATGACTAGTAGGATAATATTGGATCAAGGAAACTTCACAAATATCTCCATACATGCATCTTGCATCCACTTGAACTCATGACTAGCCAAACTTATCCAAGATAAGCTTCAACTTATTTCCAAGTCCTTTCACCTGCGAACTAACCACTATGACATCAAATATCTTCATAATATCTTCCAAGTAGTATATATATCATGCATATGTGAGCTAGGGACTTATACACTTCACTTCATTACTAGAAAATCACAAAAACTCTCCCATTTCTTTCTCTTAAACCCCGCATCAAACCACCTAACACATAATCCTAGCTGGATTTTCTTTCAACCATATTAGTGTTTATAAACATCAAACTTAAGGTATTCTAAGAAGAATTGAAGGTTGGTTAAGCTTTTGAAAGGGTTTTAACAAGATATTGCAAGATTAGGGTTTTTGTTGAAATTATGGTTTTTTACCTTATATTTTCAAGCCAAGGTTTGTTAATCACAAGGTGTATTGTTATTCTTTTCTCACACATCCACCACTCAAGGTTATTTTAAAAGCTTAATCATTTCATACTTAAGATTTTATGTGATCAAAGTTATATTTATTAATCACCATTTTAGGGTGCCTTTTGAATATTAAAATGGATATTTACTTATCATTAATGTTATATGGACTTATTTACATGTCATATGAATGGTAATATCATGTTAAAAGAGATGTATAAGTATTTTAACATGTTGTTTAAGTATAAACATTTATATGTACAAATTAGGGCTTCTAATGTTAACTTATGAGTTACAAGTGAAAATGTTAGTTAAATATAAAAATATTAACACACTTGAGGTAAAATCATGATCTAATGGACTTATATATGTGTTAAAACATAAGATAGAAATGTTTTGAATGAGTTGTAATAAGGCATTGAAGCTTTAATGGTACAAAAAATCAAGCTTAAAAACGTGTCTAAACCACATAAACACAACTTTCTGTTTTTTGGTTCGATTTGGAAGACAGCCATATTATGATTTATAAAGATAGTACATCTCATGAGGATTCCAAAATGATAAGAAACTCGGAAAACAGATTAATAACGAAGAAGATACACTAGTTACGAGTTTACGACGCTAAATACTTTATTAAACAAATTTTATAAAACTTACTATTCATGGCAATAACTTATACTTTGTAAACATCAATAATATGATAAAAACGTTCAATTAACGAGAAAACGTTTTCGAAAGAATCGCTAAACAACGGAGCTATAACGAATAAGATACGAACTAAAAACGGGTTTTACGTTAAATTAAAAGTATAAAAATGTATTCTAATAGCTGTTATGAACAGTAAATACAATTCATCACAGAATCTCAAAAACCAAAAAGTGATTTTAGGATTCACACGTCTTAATATAAGCGTGGGCGTAAAAACGCGAGAAACGGGCTTAAAACGACAAAGTTATGTCATTTTTGCTAAAGGCGTAATTATAAATGTTTTTACTTTATAAATACGATTTCACGTAAATGAATAGAGATGTGAGATATATCTATATAGAAATACATATGTTATTAGTGTATTGAAGTCTATAGTTAACTAGGGATTTTCATAATGAGGGCTTCTCGGATGGCGTAATGACAGTTGTTGGATTTACGATTAAAAGTGTCCTAACTCCTCGTACGTTATGTCATGACCTCTTAAATTATGATAGCCCGAACGATAGTACGATGATAACTATATAGGAATATGTAACATTGTTTGTTAGACAACGAACTTGAATACTTATCGACCTTATTAACTAGTTGCAGTTCCGTGAGCGATAGCGTGACGCGTTTTTTTACTTGGGGAGAATTTGTTGATCACCTTTACTCAGACACAAGGTGATCTCATACCCCATGTTTTTACAATTATAGATTATACAGAGTATTTTGTGGTGAGAAACATATACATGTTTTTACAAATTGGACGCAAGTGTACATTTTATCATGATTACGTGTTGCCTAAGAGCGATAAACCCACTATGCCCATTGAATCATGAACTGTCAAGTACTGGAATGTAGAGCGCGAAATGAATATAGATAGATCTCTTTGGGAATTGACCTCCTATTCGGGTGACTACTATCACGGAAACAAACGTATAACATGTCGATGCAGGATGATACGGTTAACATCATCAGAGCACGCAAATGTAGGCAATATTAAATATTATTGTAATCAATTAGGTCGAGCTTCGGAGTCATGACTTAGCAAACGTAATACATTTTGTGACGTCTTTCAATCAGTTCATTATCCCGGGGAAAGTCTTAGCGGTCCTGCATATAAATTACATAAACCTCATGAAATTCACCAACTTTAAGTGACGTTTTTAAATTCAATGTTTTTCAGAGTCATTATCACGAGTGTCAAGGATACATTGGTGGTTATAATTTGAAGTCATGCAAATTAAAGATTTAGTCGCATTTACATTTGTATATCTGTTATGGCTGGAAATCTGTTGTAAAAATAACAAGTAAACAAGTAAACTTCGTGGCTTTTGTAAGCACAAGCTTTATAAATCCAATGTATCAGTTTTAAAAAACAACTTTTTAGGTCGTTCTTATATTATCTGAGTTATTGATCTGAGAAGAAACACGCCCTCGGACCCATTATTCTGGCTGCGACCCTATTTGGGGGTGTTAGCACACATCGTCAAAACCTCTTTTTGGGCGACATAGAGCCTCTTTGACTGTAATGTTCATTTACTGGATGATCTTCTACTCGGTTGTTTCGTAATATATCATCCGGACCAGTGATTTGCTTATCCACATCCACATCCACAGACAGGATGATCGACACTTATGACCATAAAAAGTGCCTCGAACGGTGCACCTTATGCTGTATAATACCTATGTTGTACGTAAAAATTCTACTAAGGGGTAAATGCTATCCTAAACCATTACCCACATCTACACGTAGGGCTTAACATAACTTCTAGTGTATAAAATTGTTTCTTACTTTGGCCGTCATTCTGAGAGTGAATGCACTGCTATATCCAAACTTGTACCTAAAGCATTCTAGATCGTACTTCCAGAAGCGAGATTTTGAATTTGCTATCTTTGTCTGAGATAATCAGACTGACACATCATAACGCTTGAGACACTTCTTTTCCGGATCCATTGATTAGCTTCCTTCAATCGGTCGGAAGGTGCTAACTTTAATAAAACGGTCGACTATCACCCAAATGGTATCGTAACCGCTTGATGTCTTTGGAAATTTTGTAATAAAGTCCATTGTTATATTCTCCCATTTCCATTGGGGTATCTCAGGTTGTACTAACAAACCATATGGTTTTTGATACTCGGATTTTACCTTCGAGCATGTCAAATACTTGCTAACATACGTGGTAATATCTGCCTACATGTTAGGCCACCAATATAGCTTCTTAAGATCATGATACATCTTATCTGATCTAGGATGGATGGAATATTTTAATTTATGTTACTCATGCATGATCAAATCTCTTAGTCTACCAAAATGTGGTAACCAACTCCTTCTCCTAATACAACGAGTTCCATCAGGACGAGTCTCAAACTCCTTTTCCATACCACGAATATTTTCTTCCTTAACATTCTTGATTCGTATAATCATTTAAATTATTTTACAAGTTTTAAATTTATAAAACTCGATTACCTATGGTCTACAATGCACTAACGGGCAGAGAACTTGATCGTGTATAGTGCAGGATGGGTAAATCCGAGGTCATCCTAAGATCTAAGTGTTTTAGTTCTAATTTGGATGTGTCACAGATTAAAATGGTTTGATATTAGTTTGACATGATTAAAAATAAATAAAACGTGAAAATAAATTACGAGAATTAATCAGAGAGAAAATAGTATTAGCCTAGCTATTCATTTGTTATACTTAAGATAATGTTTCCTAGTGCAATGTTTACTTATCATTTTCAGGTGATGCTATTAGCGACATGCCCGATTGAACACCGAAACCTATCCTATATATCCTATGATCTCAGGTCCCCGTTGTACACGAAGGGTGAGTATCTAGTCTACAGTGATTAACCTCCAATTATTCTAATGACCTGTTTAATACCAATAATCCCACATCTTCGCTAAAACCCTCCTGGAAGAGTTTTCCTGAATTTTGTAAGTATTTATTATACTACAAGCGGAGATATGAGCAATTCCTACACTAAGGACAGTTGTCAACCTATCCCTAGCACATGGTTAACCATTAATTAAACAGGTAAGTCTTATAAGGTCTAACATGATCTACACTTGTAACACCCCCATTTTTACATATAACAGCGGAAGCTAATCTGGGGTATTACTTCAAGGTACAACAATCATAATCATAGAAAACGAATCAAAAAGAGTTATTTTTTGAAAAAATTAACATCATTATTTCATAGTAGTTTTTTTACAAACGAGAGGTTCCCAAGAATCTAACAATAAAGTTTTGTGAATGATAACTGTTTCTTTCCAGTCTTCATTTCCTCAACTCGCCAACCCATGCCATGATTACCTGAGGATAAAACATGCTAAAAAAAGTCAACACAAAGTGGTTGAGTGAAATCCATAGTTTTAGTAATAGATTTGAATGCAAATGCAATATACAGGTTACGTTTGATTATAGCAAACCCGGTATTGAAAACATATTTATTAATGCCATTAGCTCATGAATTCCAGAAGCCTTCGGTATGGTGATATGTTATAGCCCTGCGAGTACCTTTGCCAAAAAATACCCGTGTATTTCTAAATGAGGCAATTGGTTACTCATACTGGTACACCAACAGGGAGTCTAGCCCCAAATAGACCTATTCACATCATCCGCGCATACTACGAGATAATTAACGGTTTCTTGATATGGGGAACTTAAAGACGAAAGCAGTTACTTAGCAATAGTATAATGAAATAGCATACAAAAATAATTGCATTCATGTTTATAGCATGTATCCCCCTCGCGGGTTTATAAAAAGATTGAAATGCGAGGCTATGAACTCACCTGAACAGTTATAGGGAAATTGATAGCAATGTATATGAAATGAATAGTAACGGCCTTTCCCTCACGTGCAACCTTGGGAATATAATGTCCATGTCTTAGTATGAATGAATATGAAAGATTTACACACATCGATGTCGTTTTGATATTAAAATGGTAAAAAACACCGTTTCGGCAAAGCCACATAATTCAGAAGTTATTCAGTAAACGTTTGAGGAGCTAGGGCATTTTAAATCGTAAACCCAACAACTCAGTCAGAACGTAATACCATAATGAAACCCCTTTAATATGAAGCTCCCTAGTATTGTGATATGATATAGATTCGGAATAAATTTTTGAAAGCACATCGATGATGAATTATATAATAGTTATAACATAATAAGCAGTTTTACAAGCATTTTATCAATATCTAGAATGTTAAGCACGTCAAGCGTTAATTAAAGTTATGTCTTGTAATGTTTTGAATGTGTTTTTATACTTTTTCAAAATGTTACATTTTAGACCCTTGAGTTTGAAAAGTGGCATAATATACCCTTGGAGTTTGCACTTTTATGACTTTGGTCCCTTAAGTTTAAAAGATATCCCAAGTAAACCTTTTACTTTAAAAAGTGACATAATAGACCCTTGTAGTTATAACTTTGATAAAATAACACTTTTAGTCCTTTTAGTTATAAGTATTCTGAAGAGTTATGATATGATACCCTTGCTGGATAATTTTTTACAAATTCATTCACATTAGCCATGCACACTTATTTTAAACATTTATCAATAGACCATTTATAATTATTAATAAACTAAAATATGAGAATAACACAACGCAAGTTTAAATTAACGATTTGTTAAGCTAGGAAGTCAAAACGGTCATATTAGGGTTTTATAAAATGAAACGCGCGGGTTTTTTAAGCTCAAATTCTTTCATGACTTATCAAAGCACTTATTTTAATGTTATTTAAGCTTATGGGATAGATTATAAACAAGAGTTTACAAGCTTAGCTTATAGATTAAGCAAAAACATGAAATTAAGGGTTTTCGGTGGACGGTTTGGATCCGCAAAAAGGTATAACACATAGGTTTTTGAGTTCAAAAGCTGTTATATTATGATTTCGACAAGCAGATCATTATGAACATTATAAAGGTATGAATAATATAAATAAGCTTAGAGAACCTAGTCTTGAGCTTATATCTTAGAAACGGTCAAATTCGGACTTTAGCTTTGACGCCTAGAATAACGACATCCCAGGGCTTCGTTTCTTGGTTTCTTTTGCTTCCTTTCTATACTTGAGCCTTCTTAAGACCTCTTAGGATCTATTAGAGCAAATTATTGCTTCTATGTAAGGGTTATAGAGGAGGAAGTGGGGGATGAAGAAAAATGAAGAGTTATGGCTTCTATTTATAGTCAAACCACCCTTAAGGGCCAAGGTAAGCTTGTAATCTGAGATGGGACATGTGGGAGGTCTAGAGGGTGATGAGGAGAGTCTATAGGATGTGTTGGTTAAGCTAGAAACTAGCTTTGGTGAGTTGGTTTGCTTTGGTGATGCCGCGGCTAAACAAGGAAGGAAAAGGAAACCATGTGCAATTTTTAATCTATAAATGAAGTAGATATTTGTGTGAGGTGCTTGTAAGCAGCTTAGGGATGAAGTACTTAAGTCCCAAGGAGGTGCTTGATTGCATAAAGGACTTTGGAATGGGATAAATGAAAGAAAGGTGTAAAGGGTACATTTAGTGCTCATTAGGGTTCAGATTGAGTTTTCTACTTGTAATTCATGTACATTTGATTAATGAAGGTTATGTTAACTGATCCCAAAAGACTTATATTAAGGATTATAATCAAAATTTGATAGGTGGTTTGGGTTTAAAATGGTATAAAATAAGTAAATGGGTACAAAAGTTACAATAGGCGCCAAATCAGGGTTTTCTAGCTTTGTTTCTTGTACTTGTTGTTAATATGGTGAAATGTATGATGAAAGTGATTGAAATGTTGTAATATTATGGTAAGTTACCGACTTATATTGAGATTTGTTTGAGTTAACAATGGATAAAAAATGAAGAAACGGGGTCAAAGTTTAGAAACTAGCTCGTTTTTATAGGGTTTATGGGTATTTGAATAGTGGATTTGGAGTGTAAAGAAAAAGATGTATGAAAGCTTATGAATAGGAATAATTAGTGTTTATAAAAATTGATATATTGAAGTAGTAATTGTACACAAGTGAAGGTGAAAAAATTAGAATGAAAAAATGGAGGTAAAAGCTATTTTGGAGATCATTGGGCTTAATGACATTATACATTTAGCTATTAAGGACATTAGCATTGAGATTGAAGAGATATTTATATTTCAAATGAGAAGTTATATTGTTTGTACAATTCTTGGTAGCTTTGTGCATTCACTTTAGATTTTAATGCCTAACATGGAATAAAGGTTTAAAGGCATATGATAACAATTTAAAGCCCGTTTTGATATAACGTTACGAATGGTACATTATAGGAATAATGTACTTTGTAAAAATGATATTATGATATTGACTTGATATATTATGATGATTTCTTGACATATATGAAGATAGGATTTTCATACGTAGGTTGCCTGAGCCCATTAACTTTAGTTATGCAAGAAATGTTGCACATTGAGATATTGGCAAAGGAAGTAATGTAATAAAGCGAAAAATTTCCCTAAAAAAGGTGAGTTCATAAATAATTGATAGATTGTACATCATCTAACTTAATAGATGGATATTTACATTTATGAAAATTGCGGGTTGTTATAACACTAGCATCAATATTACCAAAACTCGAGGATCATGCAACATGCAATAAGGATATCCTATAAACGATAATTCAACAAGAAAATAGCATAAAAACCATGAGAAAATCATAACAAGGCTAGCACTTAAGGTACTTAGCCACTCATGCTACAAATGATACAAGAAAAATGAAGAACTCTTGGGTTGAGAAACATTATTGTCTTACAAGTCTGTGATGAATGATTAATACAATAAATAAGTAAAGTGATATCTCCCTTTGTGATAGCCAGTAAACTTTTCCTGGGTCTTAGTATTTTAAAATACTATAATTATATCGGTGTCTTTCGATTCTGTTAGTTTTCTTGGAGAAAGCTGAAAAGTTGACTTCGGTTGACTTATTTTGTGTGAAACGGCTACGGTTTAACCGGCTTTTAAGAGAGTCTCGAGTTTCGTAAGTGAATCACTTTTGATTCGTCTTTCCGTATCGGAGTGTTTATGTTGTCATTTTAATGCTTTCTAGGAAGTTTTCTCGTGTTTCGTGAAAATTGACACGCAACGCGTACCGGCACGACAGTTAATTTGAGAACGGGTTTAATAATCTTGGGTGAATTTAACGAACTTATTTGATAAGTGATTTCGTAATTTGAAGTAACGTTCGTCTAGAACGTAAATCGTTGAGGTGTGATTTAAACGTTATCAGAAAACGTATGTTTTTGTGAAATTTAATTAAAGACCGTAACGATCGTGAAAGTGAAATTTTTGAACGAGTCTAAGATAACAAATCATATTTTGAAATCGAGAAACTTTTAAACTTGTGAGTAGGATGTCGGTTAAATTTAAACTAACCTCGTCTTTTTGGTCCCGACACGCCCGTTAATGTTCAAAATGAATTTTTGGAAGTTTAATGTGGAAATATGTCGTGTAAATATTCTAAGTTCTTGAAAAAGTGTTTTTAAGTTCAATAAAAATACTAGCTAACTTTGGGCAACATTTTAAATTGATGAACTTTGATTATAAAGGAAAGCCAACAACAAAACTGAATGACTGCACCCTGAACCCTAGGATCCTATGACCGGTTCAAGACAAAGGGGAAACAAGATGCAAGTTTTATTTAGTATAGAGTGTCTAACCTCCTTGTACTAATAAAATTTATCTTGACTCCTGTTGCATCCTTTGTGCATGATTTTGAAAAACCAATTCTTCACTCTTTATGTATCTCATTATGCTCGACCGAGGCCCTATCACGATACACAAACATATACATTTTGTTAAACATTGATCACGATCACGAATAATAGAAAGTCTTGGGTTTGAAGTATCCATATTCTGGGTTATCATTTAAACAATGTTTGGGTTGTCTCCTCGCGTCGAATTCCAACCGAAAACCATAAAACTTGTAAGTTTTCAAAACTTTAAAATTCTTGTACTTTTGGTAGCTAAACAATGATCAAAACACGATTGTACAATGCGTTTGTTAGAAATCTAAGCTTAAAATTTGACAAAAGAAAATTAAAGGGTGCATGTGGTTTGACGTGGACAAAAAGGGAAGAAACAAAATGGTCATTTTAATATCATTTGTGTCAAGTGCTTATTTTGACTTATTTTGAAACATAGCTTAAAAATAAGCTCATTTAGGGCTTATTTGTGTTTTGGGCCTTTGTGTGGTCACGGCCCAACGAAAAAGAAAGGAAAGAAAAATGTTATCGGGCTTGGCCCATTTGGGTTAGTTTCGGCTTAATTGGTTTTGGCTTATTTGATCTCGGCTTATTTAGTTTCGGCTTATTTGGCTTCAGATTATTTGGTTTCGGCTTATTTGATCTCGGCTTATTTAGTTTTGGTTTATATTTGATTTCGGCTTATATTTGTTTTGGCTTATATGTGATATCGACTTATATTGGTTTTCGAGCTTCTATTTCGGGCTTATATTGATATTTTGGGCTTATATTAAGATTATTACTTATTTCTAAGATTTATTGGATAATTTTGAGACTTATTGGATTATAATATACACTCGTGGACGCATTGGGCCGAAAGGTCCAATAAAGTATAAATACCTTGTTTTTCAAAACTATCGGGTTAATTATGAAGCTCTTAATGGGCCATAAGGCCCAATGACAAGTGAATCAACTAATGGACCTAAATGGGATTGAAAATGGTTATGTAAGACTTAACAAGTAATATCGAACTAACGTTGGGCTTTTAGGCCCAATAGATGAAAACTTAATAACCTAGACCTCTAAGATGGATATAATGGGTACTTACGAAAGTGGAAAATGATTAAGATGGTCGATTATAGTCATGTTTGGGTAAACGACTCACAAATATGGATTTTTGGCATTTTGTCAGAACTTTGGAAAATTGTGGGAAGTGTTGAAAGTTTAAAGTTTGAAAACCTTGGGAACCTCTTATAAACAAACGGGTCATGCCGAATTTTATAAATACAAGTCACACTTAGAAAATATTGTGGAAAACTTATTTTTGTGTTGATCCGACTAAAGGAAAAATGTGACTTTCTAATAAACGTATCTTGTAATTCACATTGTGTGACTTAGCAAGGATAATTTGACAAGTGTCCTAATGAGATTTATGGATGATCTCTTTTGGCTCTAGACTCAATAGTGCACCTTTGATTTAGTGATCGAGGCTGGAGCTTGAGTGCCACCTTGTTCAATATCAAACAACTCGGAGGGGAGAAAGTCAATAAAATGAGTGTAATCTCTGTGAGTTTTGAAACAAAGTCCTTTCTGACTTTGAGTACTGGAGGGGTGTGCATAGCGTCACTGGGTCCATGACTGTTCTTCAATGTCATACAACACCTAATGTTTCTAACAGCATATGTATTGACCCGGTTTCTGCCTAAGTGTATTGAGGGCTTCTTTTTTCACCTTTTATCCTTACATTTCTTTTTCATTCTTCAACCCCTTCAATGCATACCAAGACTTCATAACTAACACCTTGTTGGGTTTGTTCCAGTGTTAGCTCCATCTCAGTCGGCATTATTCCCTGTTCTCACTTTACTCCTTTTGTATCATACCTAAGGACTTCTACACTATCTAGTGGATATCCCTGGGTAGATCCCTCCGGTTCTGGCTGGATCATGGGATCTGAAAACCTAAGCCTAACCGCCTTATAACTTCATAAATTTAAGTACATGGTCGGTCTTTTGGGTATTTCATCACAATCCTTCCAAAAACATTGAAAATTTCAATCAAAGTGTTTGATATAAATATCAAAAGATTTACACTTTGAGAGTTTTTCATTATCACTAAAAGGCTCTCCCTTAACATGTGCACCGTAATCGTAGTACATGCTAGGTATGGAGTGCATTGAGTCCATTTTATTTGATCACTTTTTCAGTAAATTAATTAAGACCGGTTAACACATTTTCTCCCCTTATCCAAAATGTTATCCCTTTGATATTTTGGATATCAATTGATTAACCGTTCGGGGACAAAATGAGATATGATCATCAGATTGGAACATGTTATTGCTCCCCCTCAATTTTTGAGGGTTTATAAGATGATGCCGAGTACAATTATTTGAAAATTTTGAATTTACTGAGAAATTCTTGAAAAATTTGTACTCGAGCACATCTTATAATTCACCAATAAGTCTACACTAATAATGTACATATTCACAAGATAAGTTTATTTACGAGGATTGACCTTTTTAGGATGAGAACAACATATGATAAATCATATGGTCCTTTGTAGAAGCCGTAGGTCACCCCCGTATGGTCGTCCACCGACAAATCTCTCCAAACTCCTCATTATCCTCCTTGTCTTTAGCCTCTTGTCAATCGCCTGGATCATAGCTCTTGCGTTTGCCTTGTCACGTTGGCTCCAAAAGGTCTGTGGCAAGTACTCCATTCTTATTCCTTTGAGGCGATCATTAAGAGCAGTCCGAACGTCATCTAGAGTGGCCACGCTGAACTTGTGTAGTTCGTCAATTCGCATCAATCGGTTCTTCTTGTCTTTATTCTCGTAGATGAATCCTCTTGGATCGGAGTATGGAGTATAAGCGTCTTGTCTTCTCAGATTTGATCTGTACGTATCGGGCTTGGTGAGGTTAAGTTTCTTCTGATAACTTTCAACACCCAGTTGAAGATCTTCCACACGTCGCTGGATGACAACTCTTCGTGTAAACATTCGTAAGGAGACATTAAATGCAATACGTTCTTCAACGCTTAGATTAGTCACTTTTCCTTGCACGAGAAGAAGCAGCATATCTTCAATGTCTTGTATCCCTTATTCTGTGAAAGTGCGCCTTCCTTGAACTTGGTAGAGAACATCATCATCCCTTCGTACTGTAATCCAGTCAAGATGCTTATAATCATGCCATTCGACAATTTCAACCTTTGTGACAGCAATGATCCGTCTTTTTGAATAGACGTCCCGAGCTGATTCCCTTAAGGTTGCAAATGCATAGAACTGTCGCGCTTCTTACCCCAATGCGAGATAACCCCAGAGGGCGAATTTGTCGTAGTTGACGAATCGTTTGACTCCACACGAGTTAGGCACTAAGCTTCTATCCATTTGATATTCCGTAATCCCTGCAGCCTTAGTCTTCTTACTGAAAGTAGAGTACTTTCGCTTGACACACCCACCACGTAGATATCCAGTCGTTGTTGATGAAAGTGATGAAATGGTATAACACGACGACCCTAATAAATTGGAACTAACTGGTAGTGGCTGTCGCAGACCAGCGGAATTGGCGACCTTCAGGGTTTTGATCCCGTCTAATTTCCGTTTGTGCTTTTGTAGACCTCCTTCACAAAAATATTCCAGTTCAGTCAAACTCTTGCAAGTGCTTTCATCTGCTCAAATGTTGGACCAGCTAGCCAGTTCCGGTGTTTAGAGTTGAACATTTAGCCGGTTTTAGCACAAAAGCGGAGAATGTCAAATGTAAATCGGTTAGTTCTCGAACGACCTCTCGAGGGTCTTATTGTGCCAGACTGCTTAACCAAGGTTGGACAGTTTCATGAATGGCAGGAACAGACGTATTCCATGCATGATCAGAGAAGGTAGTCCTTCGTAGGTATTTGAAACCAATCAGAAGATGTTGGACCACTTCCTTCTGCTTGTTCATACTTGGACACCGTTTCAAACTCCTGGTCTGCAGGCTTTTAGAGACAATTGTACGTATCTGTCCCTGCTGTCTTGGTTGTCGTTTCACTTGGAGCACTGGTAGAAGCGGGTTCCCTTCCTGACCTACTTCTTTTGGACCCCCGGTCTGTTCCAGCGGAGGGTTCTTCATCATCATCTCCCCATCTCTAGTCTTTTTAATTGTGACTGTATCGCCATATTTTATCTAACAAGATCTTGTCAGCTTCATGAACGCCTCAACTAAGTCCTTATAGAGCTGTCTCTGAATGTCTGATCTGTTGATAGAGTTGTTAGTTTTCCATCTTGTCAATTAGGATCTTTTTCAGCTCTAATTCTGAGAGATTTGCAGCTACAGCATGAGATGAGTTGGCTTCCTTTGATGATCGTACCAGAACCTCAGACTCGAGTCGATCGTTTACAAACTTCTCAACTTTAGGAATAATTTTTGAGACTTCCTTTTTGACTTGTTCCTTGATGATTTTCTTCATTCCGTCATCAATTGTCTCAAGGAATTGTTGATTTGGTAGTAGAAGACTCTTCTCGAATTCTGTCATATTTCAATGGGACTGCAACATCCACTGCCTCCTGCATTTTATTTGTTAGGTATTGCTCAACAGTGCTAGGAATAGAGGAGAGCGCTTCAGCATATTGATTGGTTTGCTTGAGTTCTGAGAAGTTGTCTTCTAGCGCTTTCAGTCTGTTATCAAAGCCAAACAACGAGGCAAAGTTAGGAAGATTTTGTAGTGAGGAGCTTGTAGTAGTTGCCGGTGTCAAAATTGGTTGTTGTTGTGGTTGAATGATGATAGGATGTGGTGTTGGAGGGCGATTGATCTGTGCAGTGAAGGATGGCTCCATGATTGCTGTTATATTAGTATCAATGAAAGAAGTGGCTTCTGTATTTTGTCGAAAAATATCATCAACACCAGTATCTTGGTTTGGATTCAGCATGTTGGAGACGAATCCAGAAGATACAGACGAACTCTGTTGTTGACCATCAGGATTAACCGGAGTTAGGGTCACATGAGTGTCTTCAACAAAACATTACTTTATCTCTTTTATCAAATCGTATTGGTATCTTTGACTTCTTCATTTCCTTGATCCTCTGTATCTGTAGCCTCTTCTTGCGTCTTTGCTCCATCAACATTTTTTCCTTCATCTTCATCGTCACTATCTTCATCATCTGATGATGAAATACTAGCATTATCTTCATCAGAATCCTCTTCATGTATTATCTCATCATCATGAGTTGTGAGCTTTGGATGTACAAAATCATCACCATCTTCATCTGATTCAGTCAGTTCTCATCATCATCATTGTCAGCTTTCTTATCATCGTCATGTTCATCATCATCTTGTACTTTCTCATCATCATCATGTTCATCATCATCTTCTTGAGCATTCTCATCATCGTTATGTTCATCATCATCGTCATCATCAGCTTGCTCATCATCTTCATCATCTTCAGCTTGTTCATCAATCTTCTTGATCACATCACTTGATTTTCCAAGCGAAATCATCTACTGATCATAATCAGAGCATCGGAACCCCTGGTGTAACACCAGTTCCTTCAACATGCTCAAACCACTAGCATGAGAGCTATGAGTTTTCTTACGGCCTCTTTTTGTGACTATTTTGAGTTGCTCAGCCTCTTGTCAAAGATCAGCCTCAGAGATAGTCCTCCCATTTGCACACTTCTGTTTATCCTTTTCAGATTTCTTTTCCTTTGGGGCATTGGGAGGCTTCAGTTTAGGGATTGCCATCTGTATTAGCTTTCTTCTTGCTATTCCTTTGTCTTAGGAGAAATGTTCCTGAAGCCATAGCATACTACTCATTGTAGGATTCTGATTTGCGGCAAGTCCTCGTTGGTTCATGCCACTGCACAGATGCCCGTACAACTGAGTCAACTACATTCCTTGAGAATGACATCGATTGTATTTAACATTGGTCATCTCTGAATAGTGCCAATATGACCTTGATTTACAGTCTAGGAATTGAAGGTCTTTATTCAGACATAGTTGACACTACGTTGGTGAACCGAGATATTACATCACCCCCCCCCCGCCCACTGCCCTTCATCGTACTTTTGTTCTCAATCTTGTAAATAAAGTCCTCCCACAAAAGATATGCATAATCAACGTTCTTCTTGTTGTACATACCCCACAAATCTGAGCTTGATAAGACGGATACGTCATAGATGAGAGTTCCGCTAGACATTTGTTGAGTTACAGCAGCAATGATCTCCAAGGTTGAAGCAGTTCTGTTGACATTAACGTCATGATCCTTCCATATATCTCCAGAATGTCCCAGACTAGCTAGAAAGAATAGATGATCCTCCTTCTCAAGAGGTGGGCACAAACTTCTTATTAACGACTTTAGGGCAAATTTGAAGAATGTCCCTGAATTGCTCAAGACGATGATGTTGCTTTTTTTGTTATTCATCTTGAAATCGACAGATCGATTGTGAACATAAGCAGAAGCCCAGAATTCCTGCATATAGATCTCTGGAGCATCAGCAGTAACTTGGAAAGCCTTGTAGAACGGAGTGAGCTTTAGCACATCGTAGACTACTTGAAGGGTTGCTTCCTTTGATGTAACATCCGAACTTAAGCGAAGATTACACTTTCAATTAATTCGGTCCAGCAGATCCACCAATGCATCATCCCATCAACTATCCGAATTGGAGAGTGCCATGAGTCTGTTTAAGAAAGAGTGAGTGCAGTTTATAAGAAAACACAATCATTCATTCATGAATCAACCAATTGTAATCTAATGAATCAACCAAGAACAATAAGTGAGATGTGGGTTGGATTGTTAGAGAGAAACTTAGATGGAATGGATGAATGTATTATAATGAATGTGTGAAACAAATGGAACAACCAACCCTCTCCAAGACTAGGAGAGGGTGTATAAATACTACATAGAGGCCCGGCCATGGGCTGGAGTTGGGCCACCCATGGGCCTTGGGCCGGACTAGATTACTAATCTAATCCTTATACTAACTACGTGCTAAGACTATTACAACTTTGGAAGTGACCGACACTTTTCGTGTTTCCAACACATTTTGTCTCAACTTCAAACACACATTTGTGCATGCTTTCAAAATAAAACAAAACAAAATTTCACTCTCTTCCTTTCTCTCTTGAAATCGGACGCAAACCACAAGAACAAGAAAACTTTATTTTTGAAGATTTAGCAAGATCACGGGGTTAGAAAACATTATCGGGTTGTTATCTAGTAGTCTCGGGTTATAGAAAGCAACGTTCGGGTTGTTTTCCTTGCGTCTAAATTTGAACCAAAACCTCAAATTTGTAAGTTTTCTCAAAACTTTATTAGTTGTACGTTTATGTTTTTTATTATGAATTTATGTTGATTGTACAAGTCGTTTGTATTAAAACGAAACTTAAAGTTTGAACGAAATGGAAAAAGGGGTGCGTGTGGTTTGACGTAGACAAAAAAGGAAGAAACAAAATGGTCATTTTAATATCATGGTTGTGACGGTAAAATAACTTTTGTGTCAAGTGCTTATTTTGACTTGTTTCGAAACCTAGCTTAAAAATAAGCTATTTTAGGGCTTATTTTACTTTTGGGCTTGTTTGTTTGCTCTCGGCCCAACGAAAAGAAAGAAAGATAAAGGTTAATGGGCTTGGCCCATTTGGGTTATTTTTGGCTTATTTTGGTTTGGCTTATATGGTCTCAGCTTATTTTGGTTTGGCCTATTATGGTTTCGGCTTATTTGTTTTGGCTTATATTATTTGGTTTTGGCTTATATGGCTTCGGCTTATTTGTTTTTGGCTTATATGGCTTCGAATTATTTGGGTTTGGCTTATATAGCTTTGGCTTATTTGGTTTTGGCTTATTTTAGCTTCGGATTATTTAGTCTCGGCTTATATTATTTGTTTTCGGCTTATTTTGATATCGGTTTTATATTTTGGGCGTATATAAAGGTTTTAGCTTATATTTTGACTTTATGCTTGTAATGTGATTTCTGACTTATAGTGAGGCTTCGGCTTAATAACGTATAAATAATTTTGATTTTCAAACTATCGGGCTAATTATAAAATTCTTAATGGGTCATAACGCCTAATGACAAATAAATCAACTAATGGACTTTAATTGGATTGAGGATGGTTATGCAAGATTTAACAAATGACATCGGACTAACAATTAGGGTTTTGGGCCCAATGGGTGAAAACTTAATAACTTGAACTTCTAAGGGGATTCGTCCAATCTATCACACGAAAAATATAATATATATATACGAATGGAAAATTACCAATTTACCCTTGAGGACGAAGGTAAAAAGTAATTTCTTCAAAAATATATATAATATAATATAATACGTATGTTAACCGGGAAGTATGATTCCCCGGGTCGTTTCCCCAACGATTTATGAAATTGAATCCACGTTAGATGCTCGGACAATGATTTGAATTGGAAATAAGGAATGATTTGATTAAAATTTAACAAACTCTAACAATTAAGTAAGAAGACAAATAACGGGAAATCAAAATTTAACTAAAAACGCAAAACGGGACCCTTAAACGGAGGTCAAAAACCCTAAATTATTAAAAATAAACCTAGCTTAAATTTTTTCTTTTTAAATGGACTTTATTTGACTAAAAAGTAAGTTTAAAGAAAAATAGAACAAAAACAGAGTTGAAATGAGCGTTAAAACACAAAAAACGAGAATGGGAACGAATCCCGTTCTTTAAAAATCAAATTTTTGCAAATAAGACCCTACGAAAACAAAACTAATTTTCCTATGAACTTATGTAAAAGAACTTTTCTAAAAAAGAATTTTATGTTTTTTGATTATTTTACTATTTTGTAATGATTATTTAAAAGTTTTTAATGAAAATTAAATGTTTAAAAATACTAAACGAATTATAAAAATTCTAGAAAAAAATACAGAAAATAGCTTACACTACTTAAGACCTAGGAAAAATAAGCCCGAAATCACAGCTTATCAAATAAGCTGTGATATAAGCTGGAACAACTTATAAGGCTTTTTAGGCCAAAATGAATATAAAGAAGTTATTGTGTGAGAGTCTTATGAAAAAGACCCAAGGGCACAGCGGTAGGGAGTGTGGTGTGTGGTGTGTTATAAAGGGTTGATGAGTTTGAGGGTTCCGGGGGGTTCGAGTTCCTTGCTCACCCACCCAGTCCACTTCCGGTTTTTTTTTTTAAAAACTTAAAGAACAAAAGTTGTTAAGGAACCTTTTTTAAGCAACTTTAACAAAAACAGTTTAAGCTGAAACTCAAAAATAAGCTCTTAAAGAGCTTATGAAATGTCTCAGAAACAAGCTTTTAAAAGCCTAAAAGCTACTTTTCACTTAAAAGCTTGCACACTACTCAAATTAAGCTCAATTTTGAAACTAAAAGCTGTCCTAGATAGCTTATGATACCTAGCAACCAAATTTGAAAAGAATACCTAAGCTAAGAACACTATAGGCTAGCTTAATTTGATGATCTAAAAGGCTAACTCAGAAATAAGCACTAAAAGCTTAAAAACAACTTAAGCTAAAATGCTCAATAAGCTAAAACAGACCCTAAGCTTTTGGAATCTTATCAACCTACTAGCATTCTATGAATCCAAACCATAAAAACACCTCCTAAAAGCTAGAAAACTAAATTGAAAAGCTAAATATTAGTTACTACTGTTTTTGGTCTTTTTAAGGTTTTATTATGAAATTTAAAAGCTAAATACCCTATGAAATAAGCTAAAATGTGAAAAACAAGTTTTAATCTATATTAACTTATAGGTTAACTATAACCCTACTGTTTTTAAAAACTAAAAACCAAATAAGCTATCCTAATTTTTGATCAAAAACCACTGCAGTTTAAGACTGCATTGGTGTCTATCTGATGCAAATGGCAAAGAGGCAAAACCAATATTGCAGGTGACCAAGTTTGTCAATCCTGTACTAGACACTCTCAATGAGTGTGTTTAAACTCAACACAAACAAGATCCAAGCTCAATGAGGCTTGGATCAAATTTTTAACAAGCAAAGGAAAGGGAAAATTCCCCTGGTGCAGGAACAAAGAGATTAAGCCTCAAAATTTTCTTAAACATAAACTAATGATTCAAACCTTTTTAAAACTTATTTAATTATGAAAATGAAGCTGACCAAATTGAAAACACAAACTTATTTTGACTTATGAAGGTCAAACTTCATTAATCCAAACACCCCTTTAACTAAGACAAATTTCATTTTAGCTTTTAAATTTGAAATCTAGCTATCTAAACTTGAATACCAGGTAACAAACAACTTATGACAGACCTTATAAGCTTAAACTAACAACTAGATAAGCCATAATTAAAGAGATTATAACTATGCTATGAATTTTTGAGCTTATGACAGATTTAAAGAGCAAATATGAGAAATCTAATATCTATTCTATAAAAATCAAAAACAGATAATGAAAGCTACTTAACAAGCATAAAAACATATAGATAAGATACATTAAAACATAAATAAGTAGAAATAAGCAACTAATAAGCTAGTAATCTAAGACAGAAATGGAAATGAGAAACTTACTTAAACCTTAGCTAAACAAAGGCATAAATTGCTCAAAGAGCTTATCAACAGCTTTGGCTTATCAAAGATAAGCCAGTAAAAGTCCTTGGAAGCTCATCCCTTGCTAGCTTCCCTTCCATAAGCTTAAGAGTCCAATAATCAAAGTATTAAGCTGATTTTAAGGTTTAAGTGAATTAAAGACTGAATTAAGCTCAATCACAAGCTTATAGACTTGTGAGAGCTTATAAGAGCTTATTGGTCCGTACACTATCACTAGAGCTTATAGAGAGCTTTTGACAAATTTATTAAAGAAAACTCAAATTTCATTAACTAAAAAGGCTTGATTACATTACTTGAAAAGAAAATTACAAAAGTTTAAATGAAAATTACATTTACTTAAAAATTAAAAGCTTAAGCTAAATTATCCTAAAATCTAAAAGCTACCAACTAGGTGTAGAAAGATGTCCTCGTGTGTGAGGATAAAAGGCTTAATATAGCCATCTTCTGAATCTTCTAGGCTCCTTGGTTGTTACACGCTCCTTCCTCTTTTGGCCCTTAGATCATATCAATCATTGGATGCTTAATTTGGGACGTTGGATCACATCTAGCTTCACACGGATTGCCAGTGTGGCAATCTGTGATGTGACAGCTAGTGTGCTAGTTGTGTGAATGTATCTAGTGCAAAATCCCATTCTCTTTGTGTTACTTCACTTATCTATGTGTCCTTTCTTCTTGGGTTTCCACCAATGAGAGGGCTTGGGTGACGTTTTATCCTGCCATGTTGTACTTTGCTACCTTAATTACCCATCTTAGCCCTCAATTGTCAAAAGCCCTTTGATTTTGACTCGTGGTAAAAGGTAGAAGACGATCTACAGTAACAACAAACTTTCCCGCTTCTTTTTTTTTACTATAAGGGTGCGTTTAATTTGTGTTTGACCCGGGTCTTTGACCTGGTTTGGGCCGGGGTATAAAGGATTTTGGCCCGGGTTATAAAGGATTTGGGTTTGGTCTTAATAATAAAGATAACAAGTGTTAACTTTTATAAATAAAAGTTAACAACCGTTAGGACTTTTAAGGATTATTTTTGTGAATTGGTTTATAAATAAGGGACTGGTTTGGTAACTTTGGATTTGTCTTTTTGTGTTTGACTTGGGTTGACTAAGAGTTGACCAAGGCTTGACCAATTGTTGACTTTTTGACCTTTGATATACAGCTTTCGGCTTTTTGCGTGCTCTTCCGTTCCCGTGTTCGTTTTTGCCCGGTTTTAACCGTTTTCTTGTGATTTTTGCTTTATCCTACCTACACAATAAGAAAGACAAAACAAGTAATATACAAGCATTTTACGCACAGTTTTCGTCTTTTTAGGGTCTATTTTGATATAAAACGGATATGTGTTTTCACACATATCAAAGGGATAAATGGGTTTACGGATACATACGGGAGTGAAAATGGTTAATATGGTCAAATATAGTCATGTTCGGGTAAACGACTCATGATTATGGATTTTTGGCCTTTTGTCAGAACTTTGGAAAAATTATGGAAAGTGTTGAAATTAAGGTTTGAGAACCTTGGGAACCTCTTACAAACGAACGGGTCATGTCGGATTTTATAAAAACGAGTCACACTTAGAAAATATTATAGAAAGACTTATTTTTGTGTCGATTCGACTAAAGGACAAAAGATGACTTTTTAATAAACATTAAGTGTCAAGATTAAACAATCAAGCGTGGTTATACTAAGATGGCAAGATTTTATACTTACCCCTTTTAGCCCGTTAAGAAGACAAAAATAATAAAATATTATTATTTTATTTCAAGTATCATATATACATCTAAATATATATATATATATATATAATATATAATATATATATATATATACTTTATCGTTATGGAGATGCTTACTCTTTTATTTCTGATCCTTGAATTCTTACCCTTTTCTCGTCGGATTTCCTCGAATCGTTTGGACGATTGTCCCATTTTAATTTGTTCAGTCTATTCTTGAGTGTCATGTGTTGATGTCACACTTAGCCCAAGTGCATCGAGTTGTTTTACTTAGTTACCATACAACCATGATACCAAAACGGTTTTGTAATGAGAATAAGGTTTTTGTAATAAGAATAGGGGTTTTGTAATGAGAATAAGGATTTTATAATAAGAATAAGGGTTTTGTAATAAGAATAAGGGTTTTGTAATGAGAATAAGGGTTTTGTAATGAGAACAAGGGTTTTGTAATGAGAATAAAGGTTTTGTAATGAGAACAAGGATTTTGTTTGAGTAAGGACAAACGCTTGTACAATAAGGCAATTTTGTACAAAATGTTAATAAGGTGAAATTAATGTTATGACATGGTCGGGTACCATTGTACGCTGTGTAGAGATTATTTGTGCGGTTATTATCATTTGTTGAGGTGAGTTCTCGTAGCTTTATTTTTTATGTCTTTTCCTTTAGGGGGAAATGATACTCAAAACTGTTTTAAATATGTTTTCTTACTGTACGAAACGTGGTTTTGTTTTTGGGACAATGTTATGTCCTTATGACTGCTATGTGAATATTATGTGGTTTGATTGTACTTGCGTGCATCGAGATGCATTGCAATGTATATGATTAGCATGGATTTGATATGTTTGTGATGGTCTTGCCCTAAGTAAATGCTTCATCTGTAAGCTTTAGGTGCGGGTGACCTCGGAGTTGCGACTCCAAAAGCAAGGGTATATGCTATTATGATTACTAGCACGAGGATGCTATGTCATGGTGTATGATTAGTGGGGATGCTATGTCATGGAATTGGAATGTTTTGCATATATTCACTGTCATATTGCACAATTTTCCACTATTTGAAATATTGGCACAGTGATTGGGTTTTCTTCAAACCTACAAGCTCACCAACATTATTGTTAACCTTTTTGAGTATCATTTTCAGGTGTGTTGCGAACCAAGGTAAATCGGCAGATATGGAAATTTAAGAAGTACAAATGTGGGGTGTTAACTTGAGACTTGTACATTTTAAATTCAAAAGTGTAAACTTGTAACTATTGTAAATCTAGATCTTTTGTAAATTTGATGGTATGATCTTGTAACTTGTACAAAAATCAGTATGTCGCATTCCGGTGTTTTCGCCGTTGTCGGGGTGTGACACCCTTGAACTAGTGAATGAATGAGCCGAATTTCTTTCTCCTTGGAAGCCCTAGATGTACTCTAGAACTCTCCTTTGAGTGAATGACACGGATGAGCTGAGATTAGAATCAATTTATAATATTCGTCTTAACTATGGCATAGTTGGGGGTATAAACTACGCCACAGTTAAGCTGAGTCATGCTTTCCATTTGCAGGCTAAATTTAACTACGGCGTAGTTAAAGTGGCCAACTACGTCGTAGTTGTGACTCGACATGTATAACCTTTGTTAATTTTCCAAACTTAAAATGTACTATTTAATCCTTTAATTTATTGACTTTTGTTGTTTCTGTTAGATCAAATACCGTGCTAACAGCAGTCATTCTACAATTTATTAAGTTATAGTTTACTTTATGCTTGAATTATTTATTTTTAAATGTTTACAGCTATATTTAATAACTTACCGGGAGGTTTATCTTGCATTCAGCTTAAAACGTCAAACAACGCGTCCCAGCACGTCAAATTAATGTCTAAACTAAATTAACACATTTTAACTATGAATATATTTCTTTTGATATTTTAAGACTACTAAACTTATTTTTAACACTTACTTAAATACTTAAACTTTCGGGTTACGTTTAATTACAAACAAAGCACAACACAAATCCCGACAAGAGTCCAAAAATCACAACTAGGATACCTTTCCTAGGATTTATTCGACCGGCCCCCATTAAGGAAAAGAGAGCCGAAAGCGTCACAACTAGTACCCTTTCCTAGATCCATTCGACCTGTACCCTACCCCATTAGGGAACATACTAGCACAATTTATGGATCCCATTAGTCATTATGTATTTGTCCATACCTTTATTTTAAACACTCACACTAAGATACCAAAAACACACACAACAAAAATTCTCTTTGTTCCTCCTCTTTCTTGGTTCGGACGAACACCAACACCCAACTAAAACCATTTATTTTCCATCTTGTTTCAAAAACATAAAAGCTTGGATATACTCGGGTTAAGTTCTAGTGATCGTTTGGGTAAATAAATAACATTTGGGTTGTTTGGTTAGCTTTAATCTGCTCCTAAAACCTTCATTTTGTAAGTTAACTATTTCTTAATATTACTTGTACTTTTATTAATCTCATGATGCATAAACACTAGATGTACAACTATTTTTGTAAAATAAAAAGTTAAAAGTTTACAAATCTATAAAAATGTTCTTATAAGGTTCGAATAAAAATATTTAGAATATAAGGAAAGTATCATTGTAATCTTATGGCTGTGTTGGTGAAATAAAAGATTGCATCAAAAATGCTTATAGTTTATTTCGGCTTATTAATAAGCACATGAGTGCTTATTAGGGCTTATTATAGTTTCGGTTTAAAAAGGAAACAAGGAAAAGTTGTGTTTGGTTATTTAAATTTTCGGTACTATTTTTATTGCTTATTTTCGTGTCTTATTTTTTATACTAAAAAGGGTTTTAAGCTTATTAGCTTATTTATAGGCTTTTCGTAGCTTATTTCGACTTCTATAGGTCTCGGCTTATTTTTAGAGTGTTTGGTTTAGCTTATTTTTATAAAACATGTAGCTTATTAGCTTATTTGATGCTTAATGGGCTTATTGCTAGTGTATAAGTTATCATTAAGTATGGTTATGGCTAGTTGGGCTAATCGGCCTAACAAGGCCCAATGATATCTCGGCTTATTTTGTAGATTTTGGTTTAGCTTATGTTGATAAAACAAGTGCTTATTTTCTTATTCTATTGCTTATTGGTCTATTTTTAGGCTTACTGTATTTGGGGGTATTCGTTTGGGCTTAGTGGACCGAAAAGCCCAATGAGGCCCATATAGCTTTTGGCTTATTTGGGTTAAGAGCTTTTCAGCTTATTTTCATAACTTATCGAAATGGTTATTTTGGTTAGTTGGTTTGTGGCTTAATTCATAAGTATAAGTCTCGGCTTATTATTAAGCCCGAGCTTATGGCTTATTTTTGAGCTTGATAAGCTTGGCTTATAACCTTATATATCATACAACTTATTTTCATATGTAACTTATTATTATCTTAAGTATTTCGACATATTAAACTCAATGGACATTTCGGTTATATATATAATTGGGCTAACTAGTAAACTTGTATTGGGCTAAAAACTTTACTAATAATTTTGGGTTAACATTGGGCTATTTGGCCTAATGAGTGAAAACAAGTAAACTTGGACTTCCAAAACGGATTATGGAACGACTTATGGAATTCGGACTTATATAGGTTTAGGATAGTTACAAGAACCTTTTGGAACGCGTGTTGATAAAACGTAGCGAAAACGTGGTGATTTGGCATTTTGTCAGAAATGATTATTTCATGGAAAAGTGTTTTTTTATAAAGTATATGACTTTGGAATTTAACTATAAGCGAACGAGTCATGCCGAAAATTTATAAACCTTTTATACTTAGAATTTTTTTTAAATAAACTTATTTTCTTAAAACTCAACAAAAAGACAAAATAATAAAATATTATTTTAATATATGACTAAAAGACGAAAAATATAATTTTATATAAAATTTCTATTATTTAAAATACGTGTCTAAAATATTGTTAACACTTATATCGAGAATGTGTTATCTAATTAACTTGGGGTATTGGGTAAATTGCCAAAACATGTTTAAATTCTTATTTATTTATTTATTTCGTATTTAATTGTTTCTTATACATTTATTTCTTATCTATTTATTTCTCGTTTATTATTTCTCATTTACTTATCTCTCGTTTACTCCTCGTACAATTATTTCTTATATACTTTGTAACACCACCAAAAAGGGTCGCAGCGGAAATATGTCCGGGAGCGTTACTTTATAATACCATTGCATAAGATATGAGAGAACGACCTCCAAATGAGTCGTTTGAAAAGAAATCTTGAAATGTTTGGACTTCATTGCACACCAGTTATGTCAAGCATCTTATTTACCTGAGAAAAACATACATAAAAGTGTCAACATAAAGTTGGTGAGTTCATAGGTTTATGTAAGTAAAATTGTTAAAATCAAAGGCTTATAAAGTGTGTTTGACCATTTCAATCCTCATATAATCACAAAAAAAGTAAGTGATAAAAAGTTGGAATCAAAGATATGGTAGAGTTGTGTGACCATTGTAACACATACAAAATTCACAACAAAGTGATAATTAAGATTTCAACCTCAAGTTCATGAAACAAACAGCTTGCTTTGACTGTATGTATTGCCACTTATTCAAGTCACTGTAATGTTCATGAATATGTAAGTTTCTAATAGTAACGACATGGTTAATAACGTTCGTTATTCCATTCTGTCGAACTAGTGAGCGCAAAAACTCCACCCTAACGGTGATGTCAACCCCAATAGATCAATTTTAAAACCATTCGCTCCTACTCCATCGTAATTAACAGTTCCATGCCATTTTTTTTTTTTCTTAAGCTAATCCTATTAACATTTGAAATGAAAGTAAAAGTTTGTTCGTCTACAAGCGGAAACAAGTGATGTATCCCACCGCGAGGTATGGAAATGAGGATTTAAACGAGTTTGTAATCAATCATGTAAATGAGTTTGTAAACGTTCATGCAAAAGAGTTTGAAATCAATCATGTAAATGAGTTTGTTAAACGTAACATTAAACGATTTTGTAATCAATCATGTACATGATTATAGTAATAAGTAATGAGAGAAGTTAGGTAACAATTTGGTAAAGCGCATGTATTCTCCCCCGAGATTTGTAAAATTGGTTGTAAAGCAAGTGAAAGTGGGGCTATAAATCACCTCTAGTGAATTAATTGATTATATAAATAGTGTTAACATGAAAAAACAACGTAAGTGAAATGTCTCGCGAAATGCGAATGCAAACCTAATTAATATAGTTTCTATGAGTAAAGAGTATTTAATATAAATACCATAATATAAATTATAGAGTTACATCACCACCTAATAGTTTCTGCTTAATTTATAAAAGACGAAACAATATTTAAATCGTACTTGTTAATTGAATGTTTAAGTATTTGAATCCGTAAAGAAAAATATTATTGTTGTCAAACAATTGATTATTTGTTAATAATATTTGATTTAATATTTTTATTGTTTATATGATGATATTACATAAATAGTTTAAGTGTTTTATAAAATAATTTTTATAAAGTTAAAAATATATATAAATATTATATAAGTACTAATACATTATTTCTTAAGGTTTTTATAGCCCAAACGGACTCGAAAACACTCGTAAACCCCTTTTTATATTTCTAACTGCTTGGTAATTTTTATGTAAATGCAGAAAATAAAAATAGTTCATTCAAAATTTTAAAAACTCATAACTTGCTCGTTTTAGCTCCGTTTTACATGTTCTTTATATGTATAAAATCGTGACGAGATAATCTATCAAAATAAAATACTCACAGATTTTATAAAAATCTGTGTCGGAATAGTAAATTCAAACTGTTTATAAAACTATTTTTATAACTTTAAATCTTGCAAAACTCATAACTCCTTCGTTTTAATTATGTTTCCAACCTTCTTTATATCTATGGTTTCCTATTGAAATGATATATCATCATAAAATATTTATATATTTTTATCAGATTTAAACAGTAACGGTTTTTATAAAATAAATTTTATAAAAATACTTTTATATATTTAATTATCGTAATCTCGTAAAATTCATATCTTCTTCGTTATAGCTCCGTTTTTCGAGTTCCTTATATGCACGAAATCCTCATGAGATGTACTAATTGAATCTTATGTGAAA
The DNA here is from genome assembly GCA_026074375.1 of Tanacetum coccineum. Classification (NCBI taxonomy): domain Eukaryota; kingdom Viridiplantae; phylum Streptophyta; class Magnoliopsida; order Asterales; family Asteraceae; genus Tanacetum; species Tanacetum coccineum. The sequence goes on along the minus strand of BQNB010019517.1, from coordinate 5,440 downwards.
ATACTTTATAAAAATTCATAGGTTAACAATATATACAAACTATTTTAAATATAGTTTTATAAATTTGGACATAATTAAATTATTATAAGTCCTCTAATTTAATTAATAACACATCTTGTGTATACTTTATGTCCTCATATTTATGTCTATCAACTTGTATCCAAAAGTCCAATTAGAATGTCCTCATAATTATTTATGTATAAACTTTATAAATAACTTTTAACAATTAATTTATCAAATAACTTTATAAATAAATCAACAGTTGTATAACATCATTTCATCATAGATAAATGTATATTCTAACCATGTTCATGTTTATATTAATTTATAAACTTATAAATTAAATACTAGATGGTGATTAACAATATAACGATTATATAAATATGAAAATGAATAATTATAAAAGGTTAGGGTTTATGTTATACCTTAGGAGAATTGATGAAGATAATATACAAATCAAACCCAAGTATTTAACCTTAAATCCTTTTTATAAACCTAAATACTCCTTTGAAAACCCTAGCTTTAATTCTTGAAAACCCTTGATACACCTTATATAACCACCCTAATAATACTTGTATGCTTTTGTTCTTGGTAAAATGGAAATTATTATTCTTTCTTTATGACTGTTTTGATCCGTGAGTTATAGATAGGAATAGAGAGAATTGTTTGATTACTTTGCTTGTTGATATTGTGTGTGTATAAGGCTTCATTAGGCTACCTTTTATACTAAAAATATCTAGTAAACTACTTAGTAAAACCATGGATAAGAATTGGTTTGAGTACATGTACTTACCTAGTGATTGTGCAGTTTTAACACACGTTTAAAATATATAACTATAATAATACTTAGATAAATTCCAACTAATCACCTTTAACCAAGGTGAAG
>BQNB010019516.1:0-59488 GCA_026074375.1 Tanacetum coccineum | reverse complement strand
TCCTATGACTCAGTTACAGCCGACTGAGTCTACCCAAGGAACGCATACGACACTTAGCACCCCTAGGTTACCTAACCCTAACATGGATGCAGGAGTGTCAAGTGCTCCAAAATGATCAATCGTGATTCATTTTTGTATTCCTCAAATGAGATCCACACGTCTTACTCCACTAGCTCCAGTACCAATTGTCAATAAAGCAAATGAGATGATTTTACAAGACACACTACAAGTAAGTCTTGCTGAGTACAAAAGTCAAGAAGAGCAAGAAGTTAGAGAAAATGTGGAACTGGTGAACAAGCACTTGGCATCCATGGAAATTGAAAATATGGTGGAAGGACCAGAGAATGTTATTAATGATAGTTCAATCCCTAGGAATGATGATCAAAATATTCTCAGCACTAGGTTAGAGCCCAGGAGTGATAAGGAAAGTCCAGAGGTGGAGATTACTAATGATGAAGAGGTGGAGATTACTAATGATGAAGAGGTGGAAATTACTAATGTTGTAATACCTGTGAATGTTAATGAAGAAGAGGAAGAAATAACTAATGAGGTGTATAAATTAAAGCGAATGGAGAAAGGGAAGATTGTAGAGGATTCTAGGAGTATATCATTCCCCACACCAATTAGATCTCCTAGGATTCATACTGATCTCGTATCTTCGGATACTGAGAAACTTCAGGAATTGACGATAACTGATATGACACCTTCACCATCATCAAGTTTACTCAACACTAAGTTATATACCACAAATCGACATCTATCATTATTCAAAGCCAAACCTGCTCATTTTAAATGCTACAAGAGTTTCTTTCAGGAGTTACGGGGACGTTATGGATATTTGTTTGAACATCTAAGAGCAAAGTTCTTGTCAAAGAAGTTATTTGATACTCTTGCTGATCATCTCCAGGAAGTAATGGTTGAATCACTACCCACTATGGTAGATAAGCATATCAAGGAGCAAGTCGAGAAGAAAGTTCCTGGCTGGTTAAAGTTTAAGTTATAGTGTATGTTTCAAAAGGGTTGCTTTTGGAAAGGCAACAGAATAAAGAAGAGACACATAAGATGATTGCTAAAGCTATGTTACAGGAGCGTAGGAAATTATATGCTAAAATTTCCTCACATATTCAACAAGCAATTGATATTAACATTCCTTCTCTGGTTGATATGTTTGTAAGAAGTTATATGTCTGGACATATTCTTCATGTTCATCCAGCTCAACCATAAACATCATCTATTCCAGAACAACAATGTCAACTGTATCTATCAATGAAAGCCAATCCTCAGTTGCAGCAACAAGACATAGCAATATGGCTGGCACTTCAGATGAAGTTTGAGACATTTCAAGTACTTCAGAATAGTAGAACTTCTGTCGTTCGTCTAAGATATCAGGACGATCCTCATGATGATGCTCATTCTGAGGGGGGAGAATAGTGCAAAGCGGCAGAAGACATTTGAGTATGAAGCACATGTGACTGGAGAGTCATCTGGATAAGTCAATGAAAAAGAACAAGGTCAATCGTCTTTAAGGAATCAAGAGCAAACAGATGATTATGATTTTTGTACTGAGTATTATGCTTCATATGATGATGAAATAGTAACGAAGCAAGTATCATAAGATATTATAGAAGAAGTGTTACTGACCATTAATGAGGCAGAGCTAAAGAAAATTACTAATGAGATGTTGAGTCAAAGACGTACTTCAGGAGATGAGCATCAATATCGCATTGATCAGATGAAGAATTTCTTAAAGAGTGGCATTGTTTAGGAAAGCAGAAAGGAAATTCTTGCTTTTCCACATCCACGAAAGACCACACCTTTAGTTCAAATCTGTCAGAGAGATCCTGAAGCTCCAGCATTGTCTCTGATAAATCAAGACCTTTTATATTTGAAGAAAGGAAGTTCAGGGCCTGAGAAGATAGTGTTGTCACTTCACAAGTTTCCTGCAATTATCTTCAATGATGTTGATATCAAAGAACGAACTTCCAGATGGGTGAATAAGTGTGTAAAGAAATTTATTCCTTATGCTCGGTATGGTGTTGAACATTGGAAGAATCCTCATGCAAAGATCTTTTACGAACGAATTTGATCAATTTGTTGCTGAACCAGGGGAAGCACTTGTTTCTGTCTACAACCGCTTTGCTCAGTGAATGAATGATTTAGAATGAAATAAAATGAGTTTTCCAATTGTCATAGTTAACATAAAGTTCCTGAATAGCTTGCAACCAGAATGGTTGAAATATGTCACCCATGTTCGTCTTGCTAAACATTTGACAGTGGATTTGTTTAATGATCTTTTTTGTTACCTTCAGCAATTCGAGAAACTGGTTAATGCATCACGGTCAAAGAAGTTAAAAAAGTCTCATGATCCTTTGGCTCTAGTAGCACACACGGGTTTATCTTCCAAAAACACCTCATCTTATTATGTAACACATCTTACGTTTGTGGTTGATTATGACGATGAGTACCAGCAGGATGATGTTCAAACCAATTCTGAAGATCCCCTAAATGTTGTTACTTGCTCGATCCATTACTTAAAATTTCTCTAATCCAACAAATAATCGTCTTTGTACTTTATCCAACACCAGAAACCAAGCAATCATTCAAGGAGACATGGTGAATATTCAAAGCAGGAACTCTGGTAATACTAGAAGAAATACTAGACAATCTTATGTTCAAGAGGAAGTTGTTGAGGGATCTAATTCTCAAAATGAGACCGGAAATGTTCAAAGGACTCTTTAAACTTTGTCTTCAGGAAATACTTCAACTGTTCAATGCTACAACTGTAGTGGAAAAGGACATTATGCTAGGAATTGTCCAAAGCCAAGAGTTTATGATTCGAAATAGTTCACGGAACAAATGTTGCTAGCAAAACAGGATGAAGCTGGAGTAATTCTTACCGATGAACAGAATGATTTCCTCTTTTCTGATGCTTCAAGGATGAAAGAAATTGAAGAACTCAGTGCAAACATATGCTTAATGGCTAGGATCCAACCAGTCGATAATACTTCTGATGCTGGGCCAAGCTATGATTCTGCATTTATTAGTGAGGTACAATCTTCATTCATCAAAGATAATCAAGAACAAATGTATCCAACTCATACTAAAATTATTAACAGTACAATTGGTGATGATCAAATTGATAGCAATATTATATTTGATGAACCAAATGGAAATGTTAATAGTGGCAGTGTTGAAAAAGATACACATGTTTCTAACCGATATACATTAGAGCAACTAGCTAGAAATGCATATCAGGAAGCTGAGAAACAACAATTATTTGCTCAGAAAGTCCAACAACAAAACACGACTTTGACTAGTCAGCTTGAGTTGTATAAGGAAAGGGTTCAGGTTTTAGAAAACATCAAAGGGGATAACAATTATCTTAACAAAATTCTTGAGGCTGATAGACAAGCAAAACATTTTAATCAACAAGCTCAGTCTTAATTTTTTCGTGATCGAGATATCATTCGAGATCTAGAAAAACAACGAGATAAATTAGATTTAGCTGTCAATGATTACAAACGGAAAAATGAGGAACTTCAAAAGACTTATTTAATTTTAAAATGACAAATGAGTGAAAATGAGGATCGTTATCATGACAATATTCTAGATCTCGAGGCTAAACATAAAAAGAATGTTGATTTAATGTTGAAACTTGGCAATTCCTTACAAGGAATGTTTATGCTTGGACCAAAGCCATTGTCTGTGTATGATTCGCAATTAAAACATGGTTTGGGGGTACCTGAATCCTTATACACTCAAGCAAGAAATTTCTCAATGTCCAAAGTTATATCTTGCCTCTAGTCTGAGTAATTCAGAAATTCCTTTGAATGTTAGAGATATTGAGGAAACTCTTGATGATGCTTCCAAAAGCCAACAAAAAATGAAAGAAAAAATGAATGATCCAATTGCTGTTGCAAACAAACAGAATTGTTGGACAATTGATTACAAACAAATAAATGTTATTTATAAAGACTTTGTTCCTCAAAAAGAACCTTCTGCTGAGCAAAAATATTTTCCATCTTCTTTTATTTCTTCTGACAAGAATACAAATGCAACTTCTTCTGTCCCGACATCAATGCCGAGTGAGTCACCTTTGATCATACAATTGGATAAAATGAAAAGTTGTTTTCAAACGTTGACTGAGTTAATTCAGAAGAATTGTAAAAGAGAAAGCATTTTTTACACATCTCCGGAAGAAGTACAACTAAATGATTTTTGTCAAGATCAAGTCAAACCGATTGTTAACGAGTTGCAGTTCTATTTTGAATTCTTTAGGAAAATATTTCAAAGGGAAAATATTTCGAGTCTACAGAAAATGAACTTTGTGAAATAAAGAAGCAAAATGATTTTTTTAAAGATCAACTTTTGAAAGTATCCCTTAGGCATGAAGTAGAAATAAGTGTGTTGTTAAATCATGAATGCGTAAATAATTCCTTACATGCTAAAATTGAACAAATCAAAAAGAATTCTATTCAGATTCAAGAGGGTTTGGAAGCAAAAATACAAATTATTGAAAAAGATGTTCAAAGATGTCAAAAGCAAAGTGTTGATTTTGAATTAAAGTTACAACATGAAAAAGAAAAACATAAATGGGAGTCAAATTTGAATAATAAAAACACAAATCCTCTTGATTACTCTTGGATTTCAAAGATGGAGAAACTTGAGAATGAGAACGTGTCTTTGGAGTTTCAAGTGCAATCTTTGATAAAAGAACGAGACAATGCAAAATTAGAATATCAAAAGCTTTTCGATTCAATAAAAAAGACACGGTCTCAATCTCAAAAAGAAATGGATGAATTAATTGATCATGTCTCTGAGAAAACATATGCATATGGTGCTATTCGTGCTGAGAATCAGAATCTTTTAAGTACCATATCTGAGTTAAAAACTAGATTGGAAACTGTTGAAAAAGGTAAGTCTGTAAATACTAAGTTTGACAAGACAAATGTTTCTCAAAATCTTCTTTGTGTCACACCGATAAACAAACAAGTTTTTCAAAAGAAAATGGTTGTTTCAAAAACTAAAGAAAAACATGTAGTGTCAAAACCAGTCACTTTACAGACTTCACCTGACAAACAAAGAAGGTCAAATTCAAACAAAAATGTCATAGCACCTGGAATGTACAGAGTTGTCACAACACAAGAATCACAAACAAACGAGGCTAAGAGTGGTTTATCTTCTACAGGAATGAATGTTGCATCTAGTGTTAGAAGACCAATGAATAAAGATTCACATGTCAAGAACATTATCTTAGCTAAATCTAAGAATTCAGCAAAGAAAGTAGCAGTTTATGTTAGGAAAAATAAGCAAACAGATAATACATCTGCAAATGTTATCTCAAACAAAGAGAATGTAAATGATGTTAATGTTGCAAACGCTGATAAAGCAAAAACTCTGTTATGTGTTTCTTGTATGCAAAATGTGCTTATTCCATGTCATGATAAATGTCTTGCAAAATATAAATTGAATGTGCATTCGAATGTTCGTAGAGCCTTATCCACTACTTCTAGAACAACAAAATCTTCAGACACTACTTATGTAGTTCTTAAGACTAGGTTTTCTGAGAAGTTGACACAATCTAAGTCTTTAGATACTACTTCTGTAGTCTCCAAACCTAAGATTGATGTAGGAAGTGCCTCAAAAGCTAAACATAAGGTCTCTAGTGCTTCTAAGACAAAGAAACAAAATTTGAGAGATAACTCTTTAAGCATATATATAAAGAACAAAATTCGAAGAAGTCAAATTTGGTAAAAGTGGTTTGAATCACAACCAAATGTTGTTTGGTCTCCCATTAACACAACTCCGAATGTTCATAATAGTCGTTCATCTGAGAAACCATCAGGTTCTGTTAAAAATGGGTAGTCAAATTGCCCACTTGTCCATGTATTGGTTCTTCTTGTGTTGCAGGTAGTCCAGATCGTTCTGTGGATTGTTGACAGTGGTTGTTTAAAGCATATGACAGGTGATCGATCACTGCTGAGAAATTTTATGGAAAAATTCATGGGCACCGTTCACTTTGGAAATGATAATTTTGCAGCAATCACAAGCTATGGCAATTATATACAGGGCAATATCACTATTTGTCAGGTATATTATGTTGAAGGTCTTGGACATAATCTCTTTAGCATTGGGCAATTTTATAATGGTGATTTAGAAGTGGCTTTTCGTTCCAAGACATGTTACGTGCGAAATCTGGAAGGAGATGATTTGCTCACAGGAGGACGCGAATCTAATTTGTATACTATCTTCATTTCTAACATGGCTGCTTCTTCACCTATTTGTCTGATGTCCAAAGCAACTTCGACAAAGTCATGGTTAATACACCGTCGACTCTCACATCTTAATTTTGGAACTATAAACGATCTTACCAGACTTGGCTTGGTTGATGGTCTTCCAAAGTTCAAATATGGAAAGGATCACCTTTGTTCTGCTTGTGAAAGAGGAAAAAGCAAGAAAGTTTCTCATCCACCCAAATTGGTTCCAAGTAATCACTCCAAATTAGAATTAATTCATATGGTATTATGCAGAGTAGCTTCGATTAATAGAAAGAAGTATATTCTTGTGATAGTGGATGATTATTCTCGATATACATGGTTTACTTTATTCACTCGAAAGACAAAACTCCATAGATCATAAAGAAATTCATTGCTCAAGCTCAATTGATATACAAAGCCAAAGTTTGCAGGATTCATACTGACAATGAGACTGAATTCAAAAATGCAACTCTTAAAGCTTATTATGAATAGTTAGGCATCATGCAACAATTTTCAACTGCTTGTACGCCTTAGCAAAATGGAGTGGTTGAAAGACGGAATCATACTCTTGTTGAGGCTGCTAGAACAATGTTTATCTTTTCTCGATTACCTGAATTCCTTTGGGCTAAAGCGGTGGCTACAGCTTATTTTACTCAAAATCGATCAATTATTCATACACGACATAACAAAACATCTTATAAGTTATTATGTGAACGAAAGCCGAATGTTGAGTATTTTCATATGTTTGGCTCATTGTGTTATCCAACAAATGACCGAGATGATCTTGGAAAAATGAAACCAAAAGCAGACATTGGGGTTTTTATTGGTTATTCGGAAACATCAAGAGGGTTTCGAATCTATAACCGACGCACCAAAAAGATTATGGAAACCATTCATGTCAAGTTTGACAAGTTTACAGCTATGGATTCTGAACATGATTGTTTAGAACCCGTGCTCCAACGATTCAACAATAATACTTCACCAGCAGACACAATGAATACTCCATCCAAAGAAGATTTGGAAAATTTGTTCGGTCCAATGTTTGAAGAATATTTTGAGAAGAGGCCTTTTGATACACCCATCAATTACGCTGCACAACTGACTCAATTTTATAAAGACTCACCTTCCACATCTTCAATCATTGTTGACGAACATGAGGCTCCTCCCATTGAAACTACATCTGACGAACAAACTTCTCCAATTTCTTTGACAGACGCTGATGAATTCAATCAAGAAGATTCTGCTGATTTTAATGGCAACCTGGATTTTGTTCCATATAATACTTCAAGTCATGAGGAAATTGAATCCTCTACGGCCGCTCTAGAACCATCAAATGTGCAGAATTTCCACCAAGTACAACCCTCAACTCACATTTGGACAAAAGATCATCCTCTAGATCAAGTTATTGGTGACCCATCCAAACCTGTAATGACTCGTCAAAAGCTTCAAACAGATTTTGAGGTATGCATGTATGCATTAACCGTCAGCACTATCGAACCAAAGAATATTAAAGAAGCTATGACTGATCACAGTTGGATTGAGTCCATGCAAGATAAGTTGAATCAATTTGAGAGACTACAAGTTTAGGAACTCGTTCCACGACCAGAAGGAAAGAATATTATTGCTCTAAAATGGCTCTTGAAGAATAAGTTTGATGCTGAAAATATTGTGGTTCGAAACAAAACTCATCTTGTGACAAAAGAATACAGGCAGGAAAAAGGCATTGATTTTGAAGAGTCATTTGCTCCTGTTGCTCGTCTTGAGGCTGTTCGAATGTTTATTGCTTATGCTGCTCATAAGAATATCACCATCTTTTAAATGGACGTCAAAACGGCTTTTCTTAATGGTCCATTGAAAGAGGAGGTTTATGTCAGCTAACCTGAAGGGTTTATAAATCCAGAATTTCCAGATCACGTCTACAGGTTGAAAAAAGCTCTATATGATCTTAAGCAAGCACCTCGTGCATGGTATGACAAATTGTCTTCTTTTCTAATTCAACATGGGTTCACTAAAGGTATTGTTGACCCAACTTTGTTCACACGACGTCACGGGTAAGACATATTACTTGTTCAAGTATATGTCGATGACATTATTTTTGGATCAGCAAATCCAAATTTTTCAAAACGTTTTGCGAATCTAATGAAAAATAATTTTGAAATGTCGATGATGGGTGAACTAAAGTTCTTTCTTAGACTTCAAGTTCATCAATCTCCCCGTGGCATATTCATAAGTCAGTCGCAATATGCGATCGAGTTGTTAAAGAAACATGGTCTGGATGAGTGTGTCTCAATGAGCACACCTATGGCAACTGAGAGACTGGATGCTGATTTACAAGGCACTCCTACTGATCAAACGACTTATCGTCATATGATAGGAGGGCTAATGTACCTAACAGCCAGTCGTCTAGACATTACTTATGCCACTTTTGAATGTGCTCGTTATCAAGCACGTCCTACGGTCAAACACCTCAAAGAGGTTAAACGGATCTTTCGATACCTAAGACAGTCCTATAACATGGGCCTATGGTATCCGAAGGATTCAAGATTTGAACTAATTGCATATTCAGATGCGGATCATGCAGGATGTAAAGATGACTGTAAAAGCACATCAGGAGGATTGCAATTTCTAGGTGAAAAGCTTGTGAGTTGGAGTTCAAAGAAACAAGATTGTACTGCAATTTCTACTATTAAGGCTAAATATGTTTCCTTGTCTGCATGATGTGCACAAGTCATTTGGATGCGTACACAACTGCTAGACTATGGATACAAATACAACTAGATTCCGATGTATTGTGATTCCAAGATCCGGTCCAACATTCAAAGACAAAGCACATAGACATCCGGTATCATTTTATTAAGGAACATGTTGAGAAGGGTACTGTGGAACTTTACTTTGTCGGAACAGAATACCAACTTGTGGATCTATTTACTAAAGCTCTTCCTAAAGAACGCTTTGAGTATTTGGTTCATCGCATTGGTATGAGATGTATGACTCCAACTCAGTTGGAAAGTCTGACAAAGATATCTTCTTGACAAAATCATACATCAAAAACATGTAAATAAATTTTCCAAAAACAAAAGAAAAAAATTGTAAAAATACAAAATTACAAAAAGATTTGTCATATTTTTCAAAATTAAAAATCAAATACAAAAATAAAAAAAATAAAAAAAAATAGAAAAGCTCAAAAACATAATTTAAAAATCACATGATAAGATTTATGATTCCAAATTTTTAATATAAAAAGCTTTCGATTGGAAAAACGGGATCATAATCTGAGGGAGAGTAATTGAATTTTTTTTATTCATATACATCATTTCAGAAATAAAATAAAAATAAAGATCTCTCAAATGAACTGATTTTGAAAAATGATATATTTTCAGGGGGGGTTTATTTTAAAAGTTTTAATTTTGAACTTTGAAAAACAAAAATCTTCATTTTTCGGACTAAGTGTTTAGCATGATTTCATTCCAAGGGGGAGATTTTGATAACATTGGTGAACTTAACATTACTCGAGGGGGAGTTTTTAAAAATTTAAAACCTACAGGGGCTGAAAGTGTTATTTATCAAAAATTGATATTCGGTTACTATAAAAAGGGAGGAAAATTTCTTTTTACTTTTTATTTTACCGAGTCGAATTATCGAGTTTGAGAAGAAAATTCAAGAAAGATTTTCGAAGCTCATTACAGCGATTACAACTTCTTTTCTTTCTCAAACGTAAGTGGATATGAGTTTTGATTCAGATCTAAGATGTTTTGAATTATCGAGTTTAAACTCAGTAAGATTCAGGGATTACCGAATTTGGGAATTATCAAATTTTTGATAATTGATCAGATCAAGGACGATAAAAATGAATGGTTGTGTGGAAATAACTGAAACATAGCTAAGACAAAGTCTAAAAACATTAATTCGATGTAGAATTAGAAACTCGGAAAAGATTGGTGTTTATCGAGTTTGTTGTTTATCGAGTTTGATTTGTTGCACAATTTTTGGAGTCTAAGACAACATAAAGGAATCGAGTTTAATTTTTCATAAGTTAAAAGGACTCATCTTTTATCTATATTTTGAAACTCAGTAAATGTCAAAAATTCAAACTCGATAGTGTCAAAAAGTCAAATTCGATAATCTCAAAAAGTCAAAATCATTTGTGAATAAGTGAATTTGTTTTAATTGCTTACTGAATTTTATGTGTTCATGATTTCTGCATGCTTATGATGATTAATGCTCGAATGTCTGTGGAACAAAAAGATCAGTCTCTCATGTGTTTTGAAAACATCAATTGATTGTGAAAAAGAAATCAAGTTTTAATGAATTCTAAGCTTTGGGTCAAATATGTCAAGTCTCAATTGTTTAAGTGCTCTAAGTCATGTCCGGTTTCGGGCGTTTTCTGTAATGAACAGAATGAGGAGTGAGTGACTTAGTGACCATTCAGTTTTGGATTTGTGATTGAATGATTCTATGTTATCATTATAAGAAAAGTTTTTGTCAAAAGATTTCTGAAAAAGTTCTCAAAATCTATTATTGTCAAAATGGTACTCTTTCATAAAAACGATTTTAAGAAGATGTATGATCTCTTTTTAATTTTTCATAAAAGAGTCTTGATTAAAATCAAAAGAGAAATCTTTATCTTTCTTGAAAGAGTATCATGTCACAAAGAATTTCTTGCGAGGATATTTTAAAACAGACAGAGAGAGCTAAATCCATACGCAAAAAAGCAAATCAAAAGTATGTTCGAAAAAGAATTACCATAACACACAAAAATGATAAATCAAAAGAAAATTTCGAATAAAGCATATGGCATGTGCTAGAAAAACCAAGTACGAGCACATGAGAAACAAACTGATCAAAAATATGTTCGAAAAGAATTTCCAGAACAAATAAAAACAAACAGAGTGGAAAAAACAAAAATGTCAAATAAATTGTTTGTTACCTAACATCTCCATTTCATTCATTCAGTAAATATCATGGCACACCAACAACATGCAGCTAATGTTCATCCAGACGAACTGTGTCCTCCAAACAAAAGATATGATCTTATGGATGCTAACAAGAAGATTGATTTTGAACATGTGCAATGTCCACCTAAAAGCACACTTCTGACAAATATCATCAAGAATCATCTATTAGGATTCAGCATTGTAGCTTCTTCATCATTACCATGGATCTATATGGCCCAATTTTGGCATACTTTGAATTAAGACGGATCCAAGTATAGACTCACGTTTATGCTTGACAAGAAAGAGCTTTCTCTTACCCTGGATGACTTCAGAACAATCTTTCATCTACCATAAGCAACTGACAACAATCATGATAGTTTTGTGCCACCACCATCATTTTTAGACATGGTTTCATTCTACAAAAATAAATTGGGATTTACAATGGAGCTAAAGATATCATCAAGCTTTAAGACAACTAGTCTTCTGTAGCAATGGCAAACGTTATGCAAGATATTTTCCAAATGCTTGACAACACGCGTAACTGGATGGGATCAACCACCATTGCAGATAATGCAAATGATGTATTGCTTTATCAATAACATTCATGTTGATTATGCGGAGCTACTATGGGAAGGACTTCATTATTCTCTTCATCATCCAACATCTTCGATTCCTTATCCAAGATTTACTAAGATCATCATTAGTCATTACATGACTAATTTTCCTGAGATTTCAAGGCGTGTTAGAGACATGTATCACAATATGAAAGATGATGATATAATGAAAAATATTTTTAATTCAGGAAGACATAAAGACAGAGCTAGAATGAAGATTCCAGATTAGATAATCTCAGAAGAAATGAAGCACACAGAGCATTATCGGATGTATGCGGAGGTGTTTGGGATAGATGTTCCTCTGACTCAGTCATAGCCGACTGAGTCTACCCAAGGAACACATAGGACAACTAGCGCCCCTAGGTCACCTAACCCAAACATGGATGCAAGAGTGTCAAGTGCTCCAAAATGATTAACTGTGATTCGTTTTTGTATTCCTTAAAGGAGATCCGCACGTCTTACTCCACCAGCTCCAATGCTAACTGTTGATAAAGCAGATGAGATGATTTTACAAGACACACTACAAGTAAGTCTTGCTGAGCACAAAAGTCGAGAAGATCAAGAAGCTAGAGAAAATATAGAACTGGTGAACAAGCACTTGGCATCCGTGGAAATTGAAAAGATGGTGGAAGGACCAGAGAATGTTATTGATGATAGTTCAATCCCTAGGAATGATGATCAAAATATTCTTGGCACTAGGTTAGAGCCCAGGAGTGATAAGGAATGTCCGGAGGTGGAGATTACTAATGATGAAGAGGTGGAAATTACTAATGTTGTAATACCTGTGAAGGTTAATGAAGAAGAGGAATAAATAACTGATGAGGTGTATGAATTAAAGCAAAGGGAGAAAGGGAAGATTGTAGAGGAGTCTAGGAGTATACCATTCCTCACACCAATTAGATCTCCTAGGATTCATACTAATCTCGTATCTTCGGATACTGAGAAACTCCAGGAATTGACGGTAACTGATATTACACCTACACCATCATCAAGTTCACTCAACACCAAGTTATCTACCACAAACTGATTTCTATCATTATTCAAACCCAAACCTGCTCGTTTTAAACGCTACAAGAGTTTCTTTCAGGAGTTATAGGGACGTTATGGATATTTATTTGAACATCTGAGAGCAAAATTCTTGTCAAAGAAGTCATTTGATACTCTTACTGATCATCTCCAGGAAGTAATGGTTGAATCACTACCCACTATAGTAGATAAGCATATCAAGGAGCAAGTCGAGAAGCAAGTTCCTGAGCAGGTTAAAGTTCAAGTTCCAGTGTATGTTGCAAAAGGGCTGCTTTTGGAAAGGCAACATAATAAATAAGAGACACATAAGATGATTGCTAAAGCTATGTTACAGAAGCGTAGGAAATTACAGGCTGAAATTTTCTCACAGATTCAACAAGCAATTGATATTAACATTCCTTCTCTGGTTGATGCGTTTGTAAGAAGTTATATGTCTGGACATATTCTTCATGTTCATTCAGCTCAACCATAAACATCATCTGTTCCAGAACAACAATATCAATTGTATCTATCAATCAAAGCCGATCCTCAGTTACAGCAACAAGACATAGCAATATGGCTGGCACTTTAGATGAAGTTTGAGACATTTCAGGTACCTCAAACTACTTGTAGAACTTCTGCCATTCGCCCAAGAGATCACGACGATCCTCATGATGATGCTCATCTTGAGGGGGAGAATAGTGCAAAGCAGCAGAAGACATTTAAGTATAAAGCACATGTGATTGGAGAGTCATCTAGATAAGTCAATGAAAAAGAACAAGGTCAATCGTCTTTAAGGAATCAAGAGCAAACAGATGATTATGATTTTTGGACTGAGTCTTATGCTTCAGATGATGATGAAATACTAACGAAGCAAGTATCACAAGATATTATGGAAGAACTGTCACTGACCATTAATGAGGCAGAGCTAAAGAAAATTGCTGATGAGATGTTGAGACAAAGATGTACTTCAGGAGATGAGCATCAATATCACATTGATTAGATGAAGAATTTCTTGAAGAGTGACATTGTTTGGGAAAGCATAAAGGAAATTCTTGCTTCTCCACATTCACGAAAGACCACACCTGATGACGTATAGTCCGATCGAACGAGCGATCGATTAACAAGATACCGATCGAACGGAGCGGAATCGAACTAGCGAACTTCTATACGAGCTGATCGAACAAGAGCGATCGAACGAGCGGATCGAACGAGGCGAATCGAACAACGCGTGCGATCCGAACTGAGCGGATCGAACTAGCGAATCGAACGAGCGGATCGAACAAGCTATCGAACGAGCGATATTCGAACGATAGCGGGAACACTTGATCGAAACGAGAACTTTTTTTTTGTCCCGAACGAAATTTTTTTTGTGACGAAAAGGTTTCAGTAAAACAGCCTTAACTTATTTTTGAAATTACCGAAACTCCGGTTTAGGCCCGTAGACCTCTTCAACTCGAAGAGAAAAAACGAGACGGATCACGTTGTAACCACCCCTTGGCAGGTTAATGATTTTTCGAGACCAAAAAAGCTGTATTTCTCTATGATTTTTTGACATTTATTCAGTTTTTTCTGGAATTTTTGCAGGCCGCTGATTTCCGCAACAAAATCATTCACTGTTTTCTATTGATTCTGTAAAATCCCGGATTTTATGATTTCATTTAATCGGATTTAATCATAAAGACGTGTAGAAATCCCGGTGAACGTGAAAGTGCTTACAAAACCACGAACTTCAATCACAAATCCACTTAAGATCCAACAAAATCTTTAAACTTCAACTCACGATAAAATTGGAGAAGAAAGATACCTTATCTTCCGCGTCAGATATCAGAAATGAACAACAAATGCCAACTAATTCAAAGACACAATCAAAAGAAAGTTGCATGGTATCTTTACCAACGACTTCATTCAAACCTCAAGTATTACATCAAACAGAATACTGACTTAAAAGGAATTCGAACGAAGGATGGATTTAAACGCGCATTTTTTCAACACTCTTGGTCCGTGATCTAGAGACTTCACGGGAAATGTTTCTTGTCACTAGCGACACACTACAAAAGCTACACTGACAACGAAGAATTTCAAGAGATTGGATCATGTCTGCTTTAAATACTCCAGACACAGTTCAGATGTTCATCAAGTCACAGATTTTATTTGATGATGAATATGTTGACATGATATGTCAAGCAAAACCTACAATACACTCGACTCACTATTCAGAATTCCGTGACGGAACTACAACTGATCCAACACATGAAATCTGTTAGAAGTCTATTGAGTGAAAGAGCACAACATAAAATGGAGTATGAAAGAAGGGTGAATGAAAGACAAATCCAGACAACAGAGGAAAAGACTGATACGAGTAATGCATTGGATGCATTGGATGCTAGTTCAGTTATCATTGAAAGCAATAGGACAGAATCAAAAGAGCAGGATACAAGCAGCAGATCAGGGAATGATGCACATGTTGATGATCAAGATATCAGACCCATAAATAATGAAGAGCCAATGGCTGAGGTACAAACGACTGCTGAAATCAATATCTTTGCTACAGGACAACAGCATACTGAGCAACCTGAATTCATTAATGAAGGAGAGGTTGACCAGAATGCTGAACAATGTCATGACATATGTCCTTTGCCTGCTAAATTAACTGATGACAGGACAACTGAACTCTCAAATCAATCACTCGAGTCTGAAAATGTTTGTCTCAAAATGACTGTTGCCCAGTGTCAAAAAGATTTTGCAAAACTCGAAGCACATTGTATTGATCTTGAACTACAAATGCAAAACAATGTTTTAAAATCAGGGCAACAAAGTCAATTTTTGAAAGAAAAAGGTAATGAAGCCAAGGTTAAACATGACATCGATGTAATTGAAACAATAAACATCGAATTGGAACATAGTAGGCTACGTTACTCAAGACACATGAGACTTGAAAAGGGCATTATCAAAGAAATGTTTGTTCTATCAAGAAACGAAGCTAAGAACATAGAACCACACAACTTCGTTTGATTGCAACTATGATAAATTCAGAAGCTCAAAATTCACAGGAAAAAGGGTTTTGCAGTTGCAGCATTAAAAAGTGAGTTAAGGAAATTCCAGGAATAGGATAGTGAAAACTAATTTTAACAGAAACCATCATCTTGGTGAAAACAATGTTGGACAACCACACAAAAACCCAATCCGTTGTTAGACAACCGACTTGGCGTTTAAGTCAAAAAAGACCTAGAAAATCAAAACCACGTTATTGCCTCCCAATGTTGAGTGAACAACAATATGTTAAAACAAGTCACATACACATATCTGCAGCACATAAGAAAAGGAATCTGCCCCTGCAAAAAACCTTCACACACAAGATTGCACAAAGCTCACTAGTATAGCTCAAACGACATTGTTCATGAATCACGACCTAGATGAAGCAAAGAAAAAGACACATTGCTATTATCCCTAGAATAATTGATTCTGACTCCAAACATTGATTGCTCGACATGTCAGAAAAAGTGTCATTAATAGCCAAACAATGACGGCATAGTTTAATAAAATTCTGAAAAGAAGTCAACTCGCTGCTAAGGTTCCAACCCATAAGGACAACAAACAGAAAACAAAACCCATTAAGAGCAAATAATGGTTGCAACGAAACAAAAAGAGCAGATCCCCAAAGGACATAGGTTTTCAATCAACAAGACATATCACTATGCATGTGGAACACAACAAGTCCTAGAAACTTTCTTAGGTGTGCAACCAACGGGTAGAATTCTAAAGACTGTTTGTCATAGGATGGGGTTCCAAACAGGAAAGGACATTCGCACCTAAGCACAACAAAGTTGAAAAGTGAAACCCCCAATGGGTTCAAATGCAGATAACCCTAACCAATGTGAAATCGAACAAGCTATTAATGTCATTAGAGGTACTCCTATAAGTACAGTACATTTCGTTCTAAAAATCCTACTAGGAAGGACTCAATTTTGGTTGCGAAAAAAGAAAGATACATCACAGAAGAACATGGGCTTCAAGGAATTTTGAATACGATGATCAATGTTTAAGATGATGTTTGAACATAATACAGTTCAAATGGCATCGTCATCAATGTCTAATGATGTTTGAACAAATCATTCAAGCCTCGGTATCATCAATGTCTAAATTGACAGTTTGGAACTCAGTCAAATTCCAAGCCTCTGGTCATCAATGATAAATGATGTTTTGCTACAAAGCAGTTCTCTTGCCTCGGTCATACAATGTTCAAATGATGTCTTTCACATCAGTTCATCCTTCGATATTCATGGCAATGACATATATGAACATAACCGTTCAGAACGTCAGAATCACAACCGACGGCAAGAAACCGTCAAGTTCAAAGCTGGTTTCCAAAAGTTTTTCCTCTAGCATCAACAGCTACATCACGACAAGAGTTTAGGAATTACTACATCCACCATCACATAGCAAGCTGAGGAAAACAGGTATAATAAATACACAAATTGACAAAAAAAAACTTCGTTGAAAAATCATAAAATTTTACAAAAAAAGAATTCTTCTCGACATTCTCTTTTTGGTAAATCGATAACATTTACGAGCTTAGAAATGTCGATTAACATTGACAACGAGCGTAAATGTAATTCTGAACAGGATTTTGCAAAGTAGTTTCAAAACATGTCATTTCTAATTTTCTAGATGGCTTTATGTGCAAATGTCAGAACATCACACCGGTACTTGTCAAATAAAGGAAGGTTTATATCCTACTCCTCACACGAGAAAATTAACGTTTCTTTCATCGGTTCTTGAGCTTTTCTTAACAAGACATTCAAATTTCTTTAGCTCAGAAAAGAGGATAGTGTATTTCAGTGCGCATATACCCTTACCGTTAGAATAGAAATCTTCTAACATCCTGTTATTCAAAGAAGTTTAACTAATTTGTTCAAGAATTCTCGATGGACAATTCATAATCTTTCCAATTGTTGTTCCACGTTCTCCAACCCCTTCCAACACGATATTTATTTTAAAAAGACCAACAATTTTTCAAGTTGGCCTATTATGAAGGGGAGTTTTTTTCGAACAAAACAAATCTTTTAATGTTCTTGATACATCATAGACGACCCATTCCTTATGTAATCAAAACATTATCAAATGTTCCCAACCAAAATGCTGACCATATCTTTCCTCCCACAGCTTATTTTTTAAAGGACATATTTTAATCAAAGGTAGTTTTAAAAATCTAATGGTATATTATTTAAAATAAGGGGAGAAAATGTATTTAAAATATGATCTATATGGACTCAATAGTTCCTAAACAGTAAGAAAAGTTTATAAGGTTCGATTTCTATAAACCCAACAACATCTGTTAATTTCCACGACGGACAGAAGTATTAAGGTGGTTATGTTAAGAACACACAACTAATCCAAACCAGACACACCGAGGAGTCAACCCAAGGATAATACCAAAGTTAGAAATAGCATTCCATTAGTATGATTGGATATGAATGTATATTGAAATAATGCCGACAAAGATTGAGTTAACACTGAATAACACAACAAGGTGTTAGTAATGACTCTTGGTAAGCAAATTGAAGGACACTGAAGAATTAAAAGAAATTATGGGATAAATTGTGTCTAAGACAAGAAGCCCACCACAAGCAACTCAGGCAGAAATCGGTCAATAACATATGCTATCAGAATCACAAGATTAGTGCTGTATTAGAAAACAACTTCAGGACCTCCCAGAGGATCAATGCCACAAAACCCTCCCAGTTCCCAGCCATTCGGGTTTTCTCTCTAACAGAAACTTGTCTCAAGTTGTCCACGGAGATACACACTTTATCTATTGACATCTCCATACGAGATCAGTTCGATACAACAAAATAGGTGGCAATCTGCTCCAAGCCTCCGATACTAAACTCAAAATGCACTAATCGAGTCTAAGGCCAAGAGAATCAATCAATCTCGTTAGGACACATCCATTATCAACACATTGTGAACATCATCAGGTTCACAACTGTTACAGAGCCCTACGCCAATATTCATTGGATATTCCATAACATTCAGAGTGACACTCTTTAGACACTAATGACGAATGGAAAACCTTCCATTTCATCATCAACACAGCACTGCTAGGTGACTTGCGAGAAGTCAATATAATCAAACTTTTGTGACAACTGGATATCGATTCTGGTCCAGTAAATGAATTGGACAGAAGTGAAGAAATTTTGATAAAAACATGACACTAAAAGATGGAGAAAAGGCGCCTGCTCGATGTGTTACAGAAAAACTCTTTAACGAGTGACACGTCCTATTGATATACAAATCAATATTACCTTCTCGTTTATCACTAACTAAACTACATATCAACACGTTGGAAACGGCAAACCTCAATCACATTCAAATGCTCAATCTACGAAGACATACAATCTAGAAAGCTGTCAAGCTTAAAGACAAAGACTTCCGCTAACTCTATTAAAGCTTTCAAGATAATGCAAAAGTATGAGTATGTTTTGGATCACAACAAAAAGATCGCGAATATGGCAAAGACGAAGAAGACAGATGACAAAGTCTCTAAAGTCAAGATCCGCAAAGCATGAAGGAACAAGCCTACAACATTTACCGAAGAACAAAGACCAAGGACAGCTCGAGCTTAAACGACAAAAGCACTTCCTCACTGTATAAAACAAAAAACCACAAGAAGTGATTGTCATCATGAACTCACTCGGGGAGATTGATAGCCTCATTTCTCTCTATTGAGTCAATAAAAGAAGCTCGATCCTAGTGTTCAAGACTCAGCTTCGGGGGAGCTTGTATTAGCCTTAATTTATGAGATCGAACCAAGGAAGCTCGGTCACTCTACTATGGAGCACGGTCTATTAATTAGTTATATGTTGCATAACCAGGAAATAACGGGAAAGAATCTCGGTGCTCGATAGATAATCTAATATTGTATACTGTTCGGTTTTAAATTCCCAAACAAAACTCGAGCCCGGGTCCTAGTTATATATCCCGCGCGTCACATTAAATGTGTAGGGGTATATATATATTTAGATATTTTCTAAAATATCTAAATATATATATAGATATTTTCATTAGAAAATATCTAGTTTTTTCTTTTCTAAAAATCTAAATTTCTTTTCTATCTCATTTTCTCTCTCAAATCTCTCTCTTCTCTCTCTCTAATTTCGTCTCTCTCTCTCCTTCTCTTTTCTTGTTTTCGTGTTCGGGTTATGAAGTGGAAGTGGTAAATCGGTTCCTACATTGTCCAATCATGCACGTCCTGTTGTGCATGACTCGGAGGACACTCGTGATATGGCTGAGATAACTAGGAAAAGAATGATGGAGAAAATGCAAAGCCCTCTATGTGTGGAAAATAAAATTAGGATTGCCCCCCAGATTACTCGAAAGAGAACCTTCTTGCAACCTTTGCTCCACAAAGAAATCTGACTGACCCCAGAACAGATATTTTGGTCCATAGATATGACAGGAAAAAAGGTCTGAGACCTCTTTCCAAAACCACTTTCAGCATTGACAGTGTATCCACCCAATACACCTGCCAAGCTTGTCCCTGAGTCTTCCAACAAAAAGTCAAGTGAAAGATTAATCTTTATGTACTACACAACTTTTTACTGAGTTGACAAAAACTTGCAAAAAGAGAATCACCACAACAGGTGTTGTACAAGAAGGGGAAAGAGGTTTTGAACAAACAAAAAGATGTTACTCACTGAAATAAGGTTTATTTCCATTTTTCAAAACTCTTAAAGAACACTTTTGAAGAGTTCAAACGGCCCTCTTTAAAGAAGTTAAAGTAATGGCAGAAATTTTTGATCAAATGTCAGGTGAGGTGGATCAGAATGTCGTGGACAAACAATGTGCTGAAATTCTAAAGAAAAACCTTCTAAATTAACGTGCTTCCGGGAAGGCTTAAACGCACTTTATCGCGAAACGTAAACATTTTACGTAACCAACAAAAATAAAGTGTGCAATGTTGATAATTATCCTCTTAATAATCATATAACACTTGATTGATGACAACATTTAATCGTTTAATGCCCGATTACATTGTATGATCATTTTTAGTTTACGCGATTTAACTTAACTTTTACAGTTTATGAGCAAACGCGTAAAACCCTAAAAATAAGTTGTGCATTACATAATGTCGTACAATGACCTAAGTTACGAGGTGTTATATAATACAATCATTGAATGAATACTCATTATAATTTGATTTGTGTTGTAACAGAATCAAGCCGCCAAAAGCTATGTTTGAGGCACGTATGCGCGAGGTCATTAGGGAATAAGTTGCCGCATCTATGGCTGAATTTGTGGCAAAGATGAACCGCGGAGCCCATGGTGATGAAGCCGGTGGTACTAGAGCCGGTGGTGTTAGAGCCGGTGGTCCTGGAGCCGGTGGTGCTAGAGCCAGTGGTACTGGAGCTGGTGGTGCTGGAGTTGGTGGTGCCGGACCGGCAGCGCCCAAAATTACTGGGTGTACTTACATAACATTCATGAAGTGTGGCCCACAACCTTTTAAAGGCACTGAAGGTGCCGTGGGATTATGTCAGTGGTTTGAGAAACTAGAATCTGTGTTTCGAATAAGTGATTGCAAGGAAAGGGATAAGGTGAAATTTGCAACTACTACTCTCCAAGGTAGTGCATTGACTTGGTGGAATGGAAGGATTGCTTCCATGGGTATTGATGCTGCTAATGGTACTCCATGGACTAAGGTAAGAAAGTAGATGACCAAGGAATTTTGTCCTCGAAGTGTGTTGCAAAGGCTGGAGCAAGAATTGTACAAATTGAAGTTAAAACTGACTGATATTGATGGGTATACAAACCGATTCCATGAATTGGCCTTGTTGTGTCCTAGAATGGTAGAGCCTGAGCAGGTGAAGGTGGAGCAGTATATTCGTGGGTTGTCGAAGAATATACGTGGTGATGTGACATCATCGAGGCCTGCTGGTATTGATGAGGCTGTCCGTATGGCTTATCAGCTCATGGGACAAATAATACAAGACAAGACTGATGAGGTTTCTGAGGGTGAAAAGAGGAAAGGTGAAGGAGATCGTGGTGGTCGTGGTGACAACCGACGCGATTACAATCGTCGGCAAAACCAAAGAAGGGCTAATGCTGGAGCTATGACCAATGCTGCACCAAATGACAACGAAGTTTGTCCAAAGTGCAAGAATAAGAAGCATGCTGGGGATTGTTGGAAATGTGGTAAGTGTGGTAAGTTGGGGCACAAGACTGCTGCTTGTTGGAGCCTCGACAGAAAAGATGTGACTTGTTTTAATTGCAATGAAAAGGGTCACCGAAAGAGAGATTGCCCTAAGTTGAAAAAGAATGGACAAGGTGGAAATAACCGTGGAGCTGTTTACAAGTTGGGAGCTGTGGATGCTCAGCAAGATCCGAAAGTCGTTACTGGTACATTCTTACTCAATAATCGATATGCTACTGCTTTATTTGATTCGGGTGCCGATAAAAGTTTTGTGTCTACAAATTTTAGTACCCTTATTGATATTGAACCAGTTGAGTTAGATACTTGCTATGATGTCGAATTGGCTGACGGAAAAGTAGTAAGTACCAATAATGTATTAATAGGATGTACACTAAATCTTTTAAACCATTCTTTTCCAATCGATTTAATGGTAATAGAACTAGGAAGTTTTGATTATCATTATTGGGATGGATCAGTATCACGATAAGAGCGCTATTTGTGTGGAGAGAAAAAGAGGTAGGATTCCCCTGAGAGTAAACGTTGGTTATATCGAAGCGATAGAAATAATTCCCGATGGAAGATTGTTTTTCTTGCATTAAGGTTCGAAAAGTATACAAGAATGGTTTTTTGAGACTATTCTTACTCAAGTAACCAAGCAAGATCAAAGGATAAACGTATAAAGATATTCCAGTATCCGAGATGTTCCTGAGGTATTTCCCGAAGAATTACCTGGACTTCCGCCACCCAGGTCAAGTTGAATTTCGTATTGATCTATTCCGTGTTGACACCTATGTGCGGCGCCATATCATTATAGCACCAGCCGAATTGAAGGAGTTGTCCAAGCACCTGCAAGAGTTGTCGAGAAAGGTTTATTTGACTGATTCCGTCCAGTGGGGAGAAGCTCCGTATTGTCGTGAAAAGAAGGAGGATTCGTTCCAAAGTGTGCATTGATTACGAAAAACTAAACAAGTTGACGAATCAAGAAGATCGAATCCTACCGAGTATTGATGACTTATTGATTAGCTGCAAGTTCTAGAGGTTTACTGAAGATTGATTTATGGTCTGTTATCACAACTTCATATCCCGAGGAAGAACATTCCAATTAACAGTGTTTAGAAACTCGTTATGGACATTAATGATTGTCAAGTAATGCCTTTTGACTGACTAATCACTGCCGTTTCGTGATTTTAAATGAATCACGTGTGCAAGCCGTCTTAATAAGATTTCGTGATTGTATCATTGATGACATTCTGATTATTCCAAAAATAAAGAAGAACAGGTGAACATTATAGACTAGTCCTTGAATTTGCTAAGGAGCGAAAAGTTGTACGCTAAGTTTTCAAATGTGATTTTTGGCTTGATTCTGCAATTCCTTGGCCATGTGATTGATAGTAGTGGAGTTCATGTTGATCCTGCGAAGATTCATTACCCCACCCCCCCCACAAAAACCATCACCCAAAAAAAAACCCCCAAAAAAAAAAAAAAAATAAAAGTGGTTTACAAAAATTTGAAATAATTGGGTTAAAAAAAAAAAAAAAATTGTTTATGGGGGGGAAAAGAAGTCTCATAGATGTTAGTGTATGGTTGGGGGGGGTATGTGGTATAGGGGGATGAAGATGGGAGTATAGAATGAAGAGCAAAACCTCGAACTAAACTCAGCTCGAAAAAATAAGTCTGGTGTGGGGTGACATGAAGAAGGCTTTTCAAACATAATGCTAAAAGTATGAGGGCGCCAATGAGGAGCACTGGCCCGTGGAAGCGAAGAACTTTGTTTGTGTATGTGATGCATCCATTAAATTTGGAGCTGTTTTGATGCAACAAGAAAAGGGTGAATGGCGACGCCTCTAGGCAACTTAGAAAAATGAAGAAACTATTTACCCATGACTTGGAATTGGGAGCAGTGGTTTTTTGCTGCTCACAATGGAGACATTATTTGTACGGCACTAAGTGTACGATATACACCGATCATAAAAGCCTACAATATATTTTGGATCAAAAAGAACTAAATATGAGGCAGCGTAGATTGATTGAACTTCTGAGTGATTACGATTGTGTTATTTGCTATCACCCGGGAAAGGCGAATGTTGTCGCTGATGCGTTGAGCATGAAGGATAAGGAACCGATTTGAGTGTGTGCTTTAGTGGTAATGGTACATATCAATTTACCCGAGCAAATTCGGAATGCACAAGTTGAAGCGTACAAGGAGGAAA
Source organism: Tanacetum coccineum (assembly GCA_026074375.1). NCBI lineage: Eukaryota > Viridiplantae > Streptophyta > Magnoliopsida > Asterales > Asteraceae > Tanacetum > Tanacetum coccineum. The sequence goes on along the minus strand of BQNB010019516.1, from coordinate 35,275 downwards.
ATATTGGTGCCAAAGGGTTTCTTGGCAAAGGGGAGCCATTTAAAGTTAGATTCGATGGTACAAAATGTCTAAAAAGACGAGTATGGTTACCATTATTTGGAGGATTGACGGATCTAATCATGTTGGAATCTCATAAATCAAAATATTCCATTCATCATGGGTCGGATAAAATGTACCATGATTTGAGGAAGTTATACTGGTGGCCGAATATGAAAGCTGACATTACGACATATGTCAGTAAGTGCTTGACATGTGCTAAAGTTAAGGCTGAACACCAAATTCCGTCAGCAGCCAGAAATTCCTGTTTGGAAATGGGAGAGAATTATAATGGATTTCATTATAAAGCTTCCAAGAACATCATCTGGATATGATTCAATTTGGGTCATTGTTGACCGATTGACTAAATCTGCTCACTTTATTCCGATGAATGAGAAGTTTAATATGGAGAGGCTTACTCGATTGTATTTGAAGGAGATTGTTTGTAGGCACGGGGTGCCCGTGTCGATTATTTCCAACCGAGACCCTCGCTTCGCATCAAGGTTTTAGAGATCTCTTCAAAAGTCATTGGGGACGAATTTAGATATGAGCGCTACTTACCATCCTAAAACTGATGGTCAGAGTGAAAGAACGATACAGACATTAGAAGACATGTTGCGTGCTTGCGTGATTGACTTTGGTAGTGGCTGGGATAAGCACTTACCTTTGGCTGAATTCTCATACAATAATAGTTATCACGCTAGTATTAAAGCCGCACCTTTCAAGCTCTATACGGAAGGAAATGTAGATCGCCTGTACGTTGGAGTGAGGTTGGAGATGCCCAACTCACAGAACCAGAAATGATTCGCGAAACAATAAAGATGATTGTGCAAATCAAGAATCGATTATTGGTTACTCGTAGTAGACAGAAAAGTTATGCGGATGTGAGACGTAAACCTTTGGAGTTCGAAGTGGGTGACAAAGTTATGCTGAAAGTATCACCGTGGAAAGGTGTTGTTCGATTTGGAAAATGTGGAAAATTAAGTCCCTGTTATATTGGACCATTCAAGATTTTATCAAGAGTGGGTCCGGTGGAATATAAACTAGAATTACCCCGAGAGCTTCAAGGAATACACAATACATTCTATGTTTCAAACTTGAAGAAGTGTTTATCAGATGAAGATCTTATTATTCCTCCTGACGAAATAAGGATCGATGAGAAGTTACATTTCATCGAAGAACCTATCGAAATCATGGATAAGGAAGTAAAGCAACTTAAGCAAAGTCGGATCCCTATAGTCAAAGTTAGATGGAATTTGAGTCGTGGACCGGAATATACTTAGGAAAGGGAGGATCAAATGTGGAAGAAATACCCTTATCTCTTTGATTTTAACAGAAAGCGGGTGACAAGATGAATTGATCTTCAGGGACAAAGATCCTTTTTAGGAGGAAATGCTGTGACAATCCATCAATTTTAGGTCGTTATTTTATTCTCGAGTATTATTTATATTTTTCATTTTTATGTTGAGATATGAACTCACGACTAACCGGGAGAATTAGGGCTTACATTTGTAATTTACGTGACGTTTACAAAAAACCGGCGAATTCTACGTTAAGCATCGACGCTTATATTTTTAAAATGCCATAGAAATAATTTTATTACATTCGTTTTTATTTTTCGTATTACGCACATTTATCGTATTTTTCGTAAAACCTTTACGTAACGTACCTTTTTAAATATCAGACTTTGATAATACCCGTATTTACAAATTATGGGGCAAGTTAAACAACTCACCCCACTAAACTAACACCCCATAGGGGCGGATCAACCAAGGGATGAGGTGTCCCCTTGGTGATCAATCTTGCCTCATGTTTATACATTTGGCAATGTTACTCTAAACATATAAAAGGCCACTTTGACCAAAATAACACACACACAATCCATAGTATCAACAAAAATTTGCATTGCTCTCTCCCTCTCCATTTGAGCCACACACAACTCATCTATAAAATTTTTTGAAGATCAAATAACAACATACTAGTGAATATGACTACCTATGTGTTTCTTATACCTATGAGTGATTAAAAAGGGTTTAAAAGGAAGGTTTTGTACACTTTGGGGCTGAAGTTATAAGGGTTTTTATAAAGTCATTTGGGTAAAGAAAATGGTGGTCAAGAGTATTTTTGGGTGAGGATCAAGACTAGAATTGAAGCTTCTATCAATCCTTGTTCTTATTTTGATCATTGTGATCTTTCTACACTTCTTGTGGTAAAAGTTTAATGGGTTCTTGTTATGTTTTTCTTGATTTCCAAATGTATATGTATATGTATGATGTATGATGATCAAGAAATAATAGTGTTAATGCAAGCATAGATCTAGGTTAAATCTAACTAAAATGACCATTAAAACTAGTGAGAAAAGTATAAAATTCGTAGGCTGTAATGAACAGTAGATTCCATAATTCTCAGAAGGTTTGAGGTTAGATTTGGTAGCATGAGGTCATAGATAATTCTCTTATGAACATTTGTCAATTTGGATCACTTCTAGAGGATAAATAATAAATGAGTTATGATCAAAACACTAAAACTAGTCAACTCTGGACATGTTGTACAGATTGTGTAAAAAGTCACATTTACGAACTGAAACATTTAAAAAGTAAAAACTATGGGTTGTAGCTAAAGTTATGTAGATTCTGAATCAATTGGGTAGTCAACCATCTCTTTACGGTTTTTAAATGGCGTTAAAAATGGTAAAAGTGAAATTTTAGTCTGAAATTGTAACAATGATCTTTATGTATTAAAGTGTACATATGTATAAGTATAATCAAAAGATGTACTTAAATGAGTTTGAATCTGTAAAATAAACTTAAATATGAAGCCAATCATATAAATATATAAATTATACTATTTAAGATTTATAAATTATGACTATCTTCGTAACACAAAAGTATACAATTTTTCCTAAAAACTCACACTCTATATTATGTAAAATAGTTTTATGATTAAAACTCGAAGTGGTAGGACCCACTTCTTGGGAGTTTTAAAAGGCTAATATACTGATCTAAATAATAACCCCACCCCGAGAACCCGAAAACTTATAATAAAAGTCGTTTATGAGCTAAAATGGACCGTAAGACCTTATTAGACTATTAGGCCCAATGAGACAAAATGGACAATATGGACTTAGCATTAGGCCCAACCCACTTGGACACTATAAATGGGCTAAGACCTGGTCTTAAAATGATAATATCCATAAAAGAGCTTAATGGACTTGGTTAACGGGCGTAATGGGCTTTTGGGCTAATATGGACAATACTAGTTGAAATGGCTAAAAGTGGCAAATTAAAAATATATAAAAGATTAAGTATAAAATACTTACATCATATAAACTTAATCATCATGTTAAATACATGTATACATATATATTTACTTTATTTCTGAGTTTTCATAATTAATACCAACCAGAAACCTAAGACCCGTTAACTAAATTGAATAGGTCTTGGTTGAATCGACTCTCTAATCCTGAAGTTCTTATTCATATCCTATTCTCTTCCGACCATCACTATGAGGTTCATAGCCTCGCAGTTAATACTTTTAATTGTTTCTATAACCCGCGAGGGAGATTAACATCTTGTTTTTTTAATAGAACACAGGGGACCCGATGGATGCATACCTGCTTATATATAAGATAGCTAACTCGCTTGATAAAAGACCACGAAAAATCATGATTTTAACGACCCGGGTAAGGGTAGACGCTTAGAGCATGAAATAGTACTATTGGAGGTGCCACTCCAATCCGATGATGACTTGCTACGTCATGTTCGGAGGATGACACCACGATGCCATTGAATAGAAGAGTAATATGCCTCAAATTGAGGGTGTAATAGTGGGCATTATTTTTAGATGGTAACGTTCAATGTCAAAACTTATAATAACCCCTATAACCTTTTGGTCTGATCCACATTGTTTATGTCTTGATGATTTTTGGGAGAAATGATACTTGTGTTCGGAATTAATATATATATAAGATATATATATATATATATATATATAATATATATATATTATATATATATAATATATTATAGTATATAACTATATATAATCTATATAAATAAAAACACTATGGATTCACTCAACATATTGGTGACTTTTTTGCATGTTTATCCTCAGGTCCTTGAAGTTAAATCGTGATGAAGATTTCGGAGAAGCTAATGAAATAAATATTTTGAAGTCCCGTTTAAAGAAAATCATTCGAAGAAAATATTTGAAAATGATGTATTGATTATGAAAACATTTTGGGACCTATGTTGTGATTTTTTTTTCGAATGGCTATATTTAAAAACGTCTCTTTTCGAGTCGTTTTCTATGCTTGAGTTATTGTATTATGACGTAGCATCCCAAATGACCCTTCCGCTGATATATGAAAATGTAGGTGTTACACACAATATGCGATCGAGTTGTTAAAGAAACATGGTTTGGATGAGTGTGTCTCAATAAGCACATCTATGGCAACTGAGAGACTGGATGTTGATTTACAAGGCACTCCTACTGATCAAACTATTTATCGTCGTATGATAGGAGGGCTAATGTACCTAACAGCCAGTCGTCCAAACATTGCTTATGCTACTTTTGTATGTGCTCGTTATCAAGCACAGTCCTATAACATGGGCCAATGGTATCCGAAGGATTTTGAATTTAAACTTATTGCATATTCAGATGCGGACCATGCAGGATGTAAAGACGACTGTAAAAGCACATCAGGAGGATTGCAATTTCTAGGTGAAAAGCTTGTGAACTGGAGTTCAAAGAAACACGATTGTACTGCAATGTATACTGCTGAGGCTGAATATGTTTCCTTGTCTGTATGCTATGCACAAGTCATTTGGATGTGTACACAACTGCTGACTATGGATACAAATACAACCGGATTCCGATGTATTATGATTCCAAGAGTGCCATTGCTATCTCATGCAATCTGGTCCAGCATTCAAAGACAAAGCACATAGACATCCGGTATCATTTTATTAAGGATCATGTTGAGAAGGGTACTGTGGAACTTTACTTTGTCGGAACAGAATACCAACTTGCGGATCTATTTAGTAAAGCTCTTCCTAAAGAACGCTTTGAGTATTTGGTTCATCGCATTGGTATGAGATGTATGACTCCAACTCAGTTAGAAAGTCTGACAAAGTTATCTTTTTGAAAAGATCATATATCAAAAACATGTAAATAAATTTTCCAAAAACAAAAGAAAAAATTGAAAAAAATACAAAATTACAAAAAGATTTGTCATATTTTTCAAAATTAAAAATCAAATACAAAAATAAAAAATAGAAAAGCTCAAAAACATAATTTAAAAATCACATGATCAGATTCATGATTCCAAATTTTTTATATATAAAAAGCTTTCGATTGGACAAACAGGATCATAATCTGAGGGGGAGTAATTAAAAAAATTTCATTCATATACATCATTTTAGAAATAAAATAAAAACAATGATCTCTCAAATAAACTGACTTTGAAAAATGATTTCATTCCAAGGAGGAGTTTTTGATAACATTGGTCAACTTATCATTACTCGAGGGGGAGTTTTTGAAAATTTAAAACAAAATTCAGAAAATAAAAGAGATAACTCGAAAAGGAAAACTACAGGGGCTGAAAGTGTCATTTATCAAAAATTGATATTCATTTACTATAAAAAGGGAGGAAATTTTCTTTTTACTTTTTATTTTACCGAGTCAAATTATCGAGTTTGAGAAGAAAATTCAAGAAAGATTTCCGAAGCTCATTACAACGATTACAACTTCTTTTCTTTCTCAAACGTAAGTGGATATGAGTTTTGATTCAGATCTAAGATGTTTTGAATTATCGAGTTTAAACTCGATAAGATTCAGGGATTACCGAATTTGGGAGTTATTAAATTTTTGATAATTGATTAGATCAAGGACGATAAAAATGAATGATTGTGTGGAAATAACTAAAACATAGCTGAGACAAAGTCTAAAAACATTAATTCGATGCAGAAATAGAAACTCAGAAAAGATTGGTGTTTATCGAGTTTGATTTGTTGTACAATTTTTGGAGTCTAAGACAACATATAGGAATCGAGTTTAATTTTTCATAAGTTAAAAGGATTCATCTTTTATCTATATTGTGAAACTCAGTAAATGTTAAAAAGTCAAACTCGGTAGTGTCAAAAAGTTAAATTCGGTAATGTCAAAAAATCAAAATCATTTGTGAAGTGAATTTATTTTAATTGTCTACTGAATTTTATGTGCTCATGATTTCTGCATGCTTATGATGATTAATGCTCGAATGTCTGTGGAAAAAAAAGATCAGTCACTCATGTGTTTTGAAAACATCAAATGATTGTGAAAAAGAAATCAAGTTTTAATGAATTCTAAGCTTTGGGACAAATATGTCTATTCATAATTGTTTAAGTGGTCTAAGTCATGTCTCGTCGACCGTTTTCTGCAATGAACAGAATGAGGAGTAAGTGACTTAGTGACCATTTAGTTATTGAATTAGATGTGTTTGTCTACGTTGTTTAGGATTCATGACAAACAGTGAAAGTGGAAAATTTTTATAACTTGAATCTGAAAATCCAAGTCTCAATTGTTTAAGTGGTCTAAGTCATGTCCGGTTTTGGCCGTTTTCTGCAATGAACAGACTGAGGAGTGAGTGACTTAGTTACCATTCAGTTGTGGGTTTGTGATTGAAGGATTCTATGTTATCATTATAAGAAAAGTTTTTGTCAAAATATTTCTGAAAAAGTTCTCAAAATCTGTTATTATTAAAATGGCACTCTTTCATAAAAACAGTTTTAAGAAGATGTATGATATCTCTTTAATTTTTCATAAAAGAGTCTTGATTAAAAACAAAAGATAAATCTTCATCTTTATTGAAAGAGTATCATGTCACAAAGAATTTCTTGCGAGGATATTTTTAAGCAGACAGAGAAAACTAAATCCATACGCGAAAAAGCGAATCAAAAGTGTGTTCGAAAAAGAATTGCCAGAACACACAAAAATGATAAATCAAAAGAAAAATTCATATAAAGCGTATGGCATGTGCTAGAAAAAGCAAGAACGAGCACATGAGAAACAAACTGATCAAAAATATGTTCGAAAAGAATTGCCAGAACATATAAAACAGACAGTGGAAAACGACAAAAATGTCAAAAGAATTATTTAATACCTAACATCTTTATTTCATTCATTCAGTAATCATCATGGCACAACAACAACATGCAGCTGATGTTCATCCAGACGAACTGTGTCCTCCAAACAAAAGATATGATCTTATGGTTGCTAACAAGAAGATTGATTTTGAACACGTGCAATGTCCACCTGAAACCAAACTTCTGACGAATATCATCAAGAATCATCCATTACGATTCAGCATTGCAGCTTCTTCATCAGTACCATGGATCTATATGGCACAATTTTGGCATACTTTGAATGAAGACGGATCCAAGTATAGACTCACGTTTATGCTTGACAAGAAAGAGCTTTCTCTTACCCTGGATGACTTCAGAACAATCTTTCATCTACCACAAGCAACTGACAACAATCATGATAGTTTCGTGCCACCACCATCATTTTTAGACATGGTTCCATTCTACAAAAATGAATTGGGATTTACAATGGAGCTGAAGACATCATCAAGCTTTAAGACAACTGGTCTTCTGCAGCCATGGCAAACGTTGTGCAAGATATTTTCCAAATGCTTGACAACACGCGTAACTGGATGGGATCAACCACCGTTGCAGATAATGCAAATGATGTATTGCTTTATCAATAACATTCATGTTGATTATGCGGAGCTACTATGGGAAGGACTTCATTATTCTCTTCATCATCCAACATCTTCGATTCCTTATCCAAGATTTACTAAGATCATCATTAGTCATTACATGACTAATTTTCCTGAGATTTCAAGGCGTGTTAGAGACAGGTATCACAATCTGAAAGATGATGATATAATGAAAAATATCTTTAATTCAGGAAGACACAAAGACAGAGTTGGAATGAAGATTCCAGATTGGATGATCTCAGAAGAAATGAAGCACACAGAGCATTATCGGATGTATGCGGAGGTGTTTGGGATAGATGTTCCTCTGACTCAGTCATAGCCGACTGAGTCTACCCAAGGAATACATAGGAAACCTAGCGCCCCTAGGTCACTTAACCCTAACATGGATGCAGGAGTGTCAAGTGCTCTAAAATGATCAACTGTGATTCATTTTCGTATTCCTCAAAGAGATCTACACGTCTTACTCCTCTAGCTCCAGTGCTAACTGTTGATAAAGCAGATGAGATGATTTTACAAGACACACTACAAGTAAGTCTTGCTGAGCACAAAAGTCGAGAAGAGCAAGAAGCTAGAGAAAATGTGGAACTGGTGAACAAGCACTTGGCATCCGTGGAAATTGAAAAGATGGTGGAAGGACCAGAGAATGTTATTGATGATAGTTTAATCCTTAGGAATGATGATCAAAATATTCCTGACACTAGGTTAGAGCCCAAGAGTGATAAGGAAAGTCCGGAGGTAGAGATTACTAATAATGAAGAGGTGGAAATTACTAATGTTGTAATACTTGTGAATGTTAATGAAGAAGAGGAAGAAATAACCGATGAGATGTATGAATTAAAGCGAAGGAAGAAAGGGAAGATTGTAAAGGAGTCTAGGAATACACCATTCCCCACACCAATTAGATCTCCTAGGATTCATACTGATCTCGTATCTTTGGATACTGAGAAACTCCAGGAATTGAAGGTAACTGATACTACACCTACACCATCATCAAGTTCACTAAACACCAAGTTATCTACCACAAACCGACTTCTATCATTATTCAAAGCCAAACCTGCTCTTTTCAAACGCTACAAGAGTTTCTTTCAAGAGTTATAGGGACGTTATGGATATTTGTTTGAACATCTGAGAGCAAAGTTCTTGTCAAGGAATTCATTTGATACTCTTGCTGATCATCTCCAGGAAGTAATGGTTGAATCACTACCCACTATGGTAGATAAGCATATCAAGGAGCAAGTCGAGAAGCAAGTTCCTGAGCAGGTTAAAGTTCAAGTTCCAATGTATGTTGCAAAAGGGTTGCTTTTGGAAAGGCAACAGAATAAAGAAGAGACATATAAGATGATTGATAAAGCTATGTTACAAGAGCATGGGAAATTACAGGCTAAAACTTCCTCACAGATTCAACAAGCAATTGATATTAACATTCCTTCTCTGGTTGATGCATTTGTAAGAAGTTATATGTCTGGACATATTCTTCATGTTCATCCAGCTCAACCACAAACATCATCTGTTCTAGAACAACAATATCAACTATATCTATCAATGAAAGTCAATCCTCAGTTGCAGCAACAAGACATAGCAATATGGCTGGCACTTCAGATGAAGTTTAAGACATTTTAGGTACCTCAAACTACTTGTAGAACTTCTGTCGTTTGCCCACGAGATCAGGACAATCCTCATGATGATGCTCATCCTGAGGGGGAGAATAGTGCAAAGTGGCAGAAGACATTTGAGTATGAAGTACATGTGACTAGAGGGTCATCTGGACAAGTCAATGAAAAAGAACAAGGTCAATCGTCTTTAAGGAATCAAGAGCAAACAGATGATTATAATTTTTGGAATGAGTCTTATGCTTTAGATGATGATGAAATACTAACAAAGCAAGTATCATAAGATGTCATAGAAGAAGTGTCACTGACCATTAATGAGGCAGAGCTAAAGAAAATTGCTGATGAGATGTTGAGACAAATATGTACTTCAGGAGATGAGCATCAATATCACATTGATCGGATGAATTTCTTGAAGAGTGACATTTTTTGGAAAAGCAGAAAGGAAATTCTTGCTTCTCCACATCCACGAAAGACCACACCTTTAGTTCAAAGCTGTTAGAGAGATCCTGAAACTCCAGCATTATCTTTGATAAATCAAGATCTTTTGTATTTTAAGAAAGGAAGTTCAGGGCCTGAGAAGATAGTGTTGTAACTTCACAAGTTTCCTACAATTATCTTCAATGATGTTGATATCGAAGAACAGACTTCCAGATGGGTGAATAAGTGTGTAAAGAAATTTAATCCTTATGCTCGGTATGGTGTTGAACATTGGAAGAATTCTCATGCAAAGATCTTCTACATAAAGAGGCAGAAAGAGTCTGGAAAACTAAAGGAAGTTGTTTATTTGAATTCAAAGATCATTCAAGTTATCAAGACGTACTGGGAACTGGGCCATGAACACAAGTTCATCACAGAGATAGTTGCAGGAAGAGCCAATGAGTGCATAGTGTCAATTACCGAGCTTGATTACAAGAATCTCAATAAGAATGATATTGAGGATATTTACTTACTGATCATGAATGGAAAGGTAACTAATTATGCAGAAACAGGTCTGCTGTGGTCTTTATTAGTTTTCATCAGAAGTTCGGTGATATGGGAAAGAGTGCATGACTTTCAACTTGGAATAGAAAGTTATCAACAGAAAGTTAATCTTACTGCACCAACAATATCTTTTCCATTAATTGAAAAGCATAAAATGTTCTCCATCATCTATGAGCCCGTGCATGGAATAATATATAATAATAGCAAGAAAGAGAAAAGGGTGATGAGACATTTAGAGATTTATAAGTTTTGTGATGCAACACTAAACAGAGTATTTAAAGGTCTTAAGAGTTACAATAATGATGTTAATTATGGCTATATACAAAGAGATCTCATCAAAGATGAGGTTGAGTATCTAAAATTGGTTGCAGAAGAAATTAAAGTGAGATTGAAGTATCGCAACCAGATGAGAAGATGGGAGATGTATGTAAATGGAAGACCACTTGGACCACGAAGGGAACGCCTAGAATAATCGACCCTTAAGGGGAGATTGTTAGGTTCATAAAAAGTACCAATTATGTGGTTTAATTATATTTAGTCATTAGTCTTTATTTTGTTTAGAATAAAGTAGCTTGTAATAAGATTTATTATGCTAAAAGAAAGAAATAGCATAATTACCAAAGTATAAGGTCTAGAAGTGAAACATTAGAAAAATAAAGGAAGGGAAGCTTCATTCCCTTTCTTATAAATACCTCTTCTAATCACTATTAGAAAGGTAAGCCTTGTAATAATCTTTTCCATTTTTCCCTCCATTTTATATCATTTAAAAATTAAATACTTGACATCCTCTACTATTCTCTCTAAGCTTTCATTGATGATCATGTATGATTCAAGTTAAACAAGACCTAACAGATACAAAAAGCATAAAATTACCCGGTTGTATGTCTAGCCACTCGATTACCTTATTTCCCTATGAACTGGCTGGATCTACCTCTCTACTTAATGGCCCAATATCATAAACTGATACCTTCACAACGGACCGTAAGTCATGATTGTACTTTAAAGCATCAAGTGATGCATAATCCATATCTCTCCACGTGTTCAATATAATCCCATCAGACAAACTGGTAAAATCAATTCCCATCCTAACATACTTATCAAACTGAGGTTTGGTCTGATCCAGCATAGGGTCAGGAACATCTTCACAATAAACCGGCTCATAACCATGAACTTTTAAGGGCTCAATTTGGTCCACATATTGGCCTATGACCTTCTTATCAAGAACATGAAAGTACATAGTTAGAGCAAGAAATCTTGCAAGGCAAGGGACATAAACATACTTTTACATATGAAACTCGTCAGCTATTGGAAGTGACTCTCTTGAGAATAGATCAATGATAACCAGGTGAGGATGGGGGGTCATGGTAGAGATTGCTAACCTGATACCTTGTCAGGCCTCTTGCATCATGATAGCTAGTTGAGTGACGACCATGTCATTTGGTTCGAGTAAGCTAGAGATATCTGGTAACGGGATCTTATGATGTCAATCCGTGTGTCATTAGTGAGAGACCTCAGGAGTTGTGATTTAACAAATATTGTTTGCGTAGAGACAGTGATGATGGTGACATGTAGGTGGTAGAGCCGGTGATTACCCTGTGCAAGTGAGGCGGCTGCAAAGGGCCACCAAAATTCAGGGGCCTTATTATAGCTATGTTTGTGTATTTATGTTATATATCTGAATGTCTCTTTTATTGTAAATCACATTAGTTAAATACAACCCATCTTGCAACAATAAATAAAACATTATTAAGGGGTCTCATTATAATAAATTATTATTAATGAATACCTTTTATACACACCCTTAAGTTTTATTTGGTTTTAATGAAGTCTCCAGCCTCTTTTGATGCGTCAAAAGCACGATATATTCCAACTGTAATGAGGTTGCAAATACATTTGCTTCATGCTTTTCCAGTCCAAGCACCTCTATTTAAAAGAATACAAAACCGTCTAAGCCTTTATGTGTCAGCATCCGTCAGATAATCCAACGACAGTGTAGCAAGAAACACTGAGCCTCATTTCGTAAACATCTCTGTAAACGAAGAAGAAAACATATCCTAATATTGCTGAAGATACTCAGAATGTTCTTAATAGCACCTCAGTGTAACTTCAACCAGGATTCTTGTAGAAAATTGACTTGATATGTTTCTGAGTCGAAACAGCAACATCAGGACGAGTACATCTCACAACATACATAATTAATCCAACAACCAAGGCGTATGGGATATTTTGCATGCATTGTATTTCAGCAGGTGTTGACGCACCTTGTGATTTACTAAATTTTAGCTTTTCTTGCATTGGGATTGATGTGTGCTTAAACACACATCATTTATAACCCAAAAAACACTATTAATTGGACTAAAAACATGAAATATACTTAATATTATTGCAAATATGTTTGGTTTGTGTTTTTATGTCTTGCAGGTACAAGGGATTGAAAAGGAAGCAAAAAGAAGACTTTTCGCCAAGATTCGACGACGTATTGCCGTGTTTTTTCGAGATCCAAGACGAAGTCGTTAATATTTTCCGAGCATACCATTGGAAAGAGCATGAGATTTCGAGTCCGACGGTGCCTTCACTTCTTATTGGGCCGGCCCAACACCATTTATATGATTTGTTGTACTTGAAGTAGCACCCCAATGTTACTATTCCGCTGCTACCTGATTTTGGGGTTGTTACAAGCTCAGCCCAACTACATGTTAGACTCGGCCCAAAAACATAAGCTAAAAATGAGAGGTCCAAGATGATACAAGCTCAAATCCAATTAGCAAGTATGCTGCTTAACTGTTACGCTAGATATAAAAAAGGAATGAGGAGCAGCATATCTATCTTATCTTCACTTTTGTTTTTGTCTTTTATTTTTTCGTTTCTTAGATTAGATAGGTAGTAGCAGGTAGGAGTAGGTTAGTTTAATTTGTTATTTTCATTTCCTATTAATGTAATAGCCTAGGTTTAATTTACAATTTGATTTGCGAAGAATGATTTTTGATTCATTGTTGATGTTTCGATGGTTAGTATAGATGTTCCCAGGTTTGAGTTAATATCCGTTCGAGTTATTAAAGTTTGATTCCGTTTTGTTGTTCGATGGTTAGATGGGTTAGAAAGATGTTTGAGGTTTGTTTGTAGCTTAATCTCGTTGGCTATTTCTTGTCTTTTTTTTCTTATTTCCGAAAGTGCTTTTTCTCCTTGCTATTTGTCTTGTATTTCACATCTTATTAACCAAATAAGCTGCCTCAAAGCTTATTTTGGATTCAAAGTAGTATGGATTGCTTATGAGCTTAGGCTTATTACATGAGTTCTTTACGTTTTGATTTTAAAATCATGTTTCTTCGTTTCAAAATTTCATTTAGCAGTAAGTGTTGAAAGAGTTTGGGCCTGGCCCATCTTAGTCTTATAGCACAGATTTATAGGATCTTTTTTACATACGGTCTTATCAATTTTTGATTTATAAGAGACTAAAATTAGTCTAAAAGTTTTATTTAGATTATTAGTATTTGTCTTAACCTCGTTTGTTTTATGTTGACGAATGCGGTTCAACACATAAGGCGAGGAGCTTACGGGTTGTATAAGCTACCTTATTGTCTAAGTTTAAATCGTAGTTAGAATTTAATAGCTTATTAGAGAATAAAGTTTAAACACTTTATAATCTATTAAGTGAATAAAGTCTAATTAAGAAATACACTTAGCATTTAGTCTAGTTTATATAATCGGGTGTTTTCGTTCGTATCAGTTTTGTCATTCGGGTTCTACTTTCTTTTCCCTTTTTCATTTTACTAGTGTAGTTTTTATTTAGCTTAATATGTCTTTTATTTGTTATCCGTTTATTATTGTTAGCTTAGTTATTATGCTTAGTGAGTAGATTTTTCTTATGCTTGTTAAGTGACCGTGGAAAGTGAGTTAAGTGTGGAATTAAATGTAAACTGTTAATTAATAATTTTCGGATTATTTAGATTTCTTATTTGAATATTTCAAAGGGAAAAAACCGGAGAAGTAACCAAACATCAAATCTAGTAATTACTCCATCCATCCCAAATTAATTGTCCCCGACAAAAAAACACACAGTTTAAGAAAACATAATCATTACTGCATTCTCTCTCTAACTTTTTTACAGAATGATAGTTTTACCCTTATGGAATTAATTAAAGCTTTGAATAAAGTTTGTAATTTCTAGTATCATTAGAGGCAATATGGTAAACTTGCTACATTACTCACAACTATATTTGAAAGGAGACAATAATTTTGGGACAACCGAAAATGGAAAGAGGGACTATTAATTTGGGACGGAGAGAGTAATACTTTTATAAGATATCGTTTTCAAAATAGACCAACGTCGTGAGAAAATAATACTTTTACGGGTGTTAATTCATCATCATTTAAAATAATTTGTACCAAGATAAAGACTTGTTTTCAATATAAACCAACGTTGTGAGAAAACAGTTTTCAATCGGGTAGCAATTCTTTATTATCTCTTTACTTCCCATTTAATTATCGATTCACATCACTTGACAAGCATATCCGTTTTAGTTACTTTTTTAGTTTTATTACTGCTTATTATAATTATATTAGTATTAAAACCAAAACCAAAAACTAAAAGATATTCAAGCATCAAACAAAACGATTTCGTAGATTTCAAATTCATCTCTCGTTGGGATACGACTCCAGAAGATTTAATTATTACTTTTCCTAAAGTAATTCTTACATCTAACGGGATACTTAATGTTATATACATACGGCTAGTACGTATTTTATACGATATCAAAATGGCGTCGCTACCGGGGAGAGTTGTACGATTTTTACGTGGTGTTTCGAGTTGATGCCTTGAAGATCCTTTCCTCGGAAAGTTTATTTTCGTACTTATTAGAAATATAAAAATCCAAAAATATTTTCCTTCTTATTTATTTTAATTTTTCCTTTTCTTTTTATAAATATTAAAATAATAATAATAATAAAAATGCAAAAAAAAATATTTGTATTTGTATTTTTATTAGTATTATCTTTATAAAAATCTAAAAAATATTCTCCTTTATCCTCTTATTTCATTTAATTCTTATCTTCTTTATCCTCTTATCCGTTTAATTCTTCGACATGTCTTCGTATAACCATTTTGGTTGCTCGTGGTGTGGCGGTCCGTTTAATGGTGGAAAGTGTCCTGGCTGTAGCAGTGTAGGAGCCATAAATGAGTTTGTCTATGACTCAAATCCTTATTCTTATAATGAAACACCCAAATTCTTCAACCAACCTTCACAGCACCAATACGAGACATACTCGCGTGAGTTGTGTGGAGCTCGTCCTCACTATGGATTTGATTGTCAAACATGAACCCCGCTTGTCTATGAGCAGGACCCGTGTAACAATCAAAACTTTAGTAATGACCAATCTCTATATTATTCTATGAGTTTGCCATAATAATTCGATTGTTGTGAGGTCTGTGGAGGTCCGCACTTTAGTTCAAATTGTCAAACTAGGAACCCGGTTTTCTATGAACCCAATTCTAGTAACAATTATGACTTTCCTTGTTTTGACCAACCTCCACAGTACCATATTGACCAGTCACCCCTTCAGGATTTGGTTTTTGATAGTCTTATGCATTCATACAAGGAAAATAACCGTATTTTAGAGGAAATTCTTAGAACTCTAAAGGCCAATTCTCCTGTTGACATGAAAGAACCTGAGGTGAGTGACGATTACACGAAGATGACTTATGACAAGGAGTAATGTTTAAGTAATCATTATACCGCTCCTGTCACACCTCCTGCATACACACCATCCATACCGTTCTTAGCTACCACGGAGCCTACAAACACCCTCTTAATTAGGGATGAGGTTATTAGCACTATTCCTGCAAGAGAAACTAACGAATCTATAAAGTCTAATGTTGATGATCGTGTTCCAATCCTAAGGGAGTTTGAGGTGACATCTGATAGTAATTTAGAGTGTGATATGCCTGCTACTACACCTTTACCCCCACTGATGTTAGGGAAGAATTAGGAGAACAACTAGTTAACTTTTTGATGGAGAACGTAGATGTAGCTGGCTTGCCTAGACATTTGGTTAAGCAATCTTTTAATCATTTACTCAAAATCACGAATCCTACCAAAAAATTGTCTGATCCTTTTGGTGATGATTCAAAACCTAGATCTTATGATGTGACTTTCTCAAACCTTCTCTTTGACTTTAATGATGATTATACCTTATGTTATGATAATCCGCTTTTTGATGAGGAGTTTGAGGAAATTAGTAGTCTGGACCCCCCTGAGTTGACTCCAGTTATTGATGAGTCCACTTTGCTAGTCACACTGACCTTGCCCTACTTAGTTGTTTTGGGAGATGAAAAGATCGACTTACTTTTGAGAGATGATTTAGTTACCCTCTTAACGAGGGATAGGGAAATTGACTTCAATCCTTGTCGGGACATAGAAGAACTAGAATGTTTACTAGCCAATGACCCTGTTCTTATCCCAAGGGCGTTTGATGAACCTTTAGGTAATTCTGATTCGATGTCTAGACAATTTGAGACTAGTGACCTTATTTTGGAGGAGCTCACCACTGAGATCGGCCTAGATGATTCGATTTCTACTGATATTGATGATAGGTATTACGATTCAGAGGGTGACATTCTTTATTTTGAGCAATTTCTTAATGAAGATACATCTTCCAATGTATCTTAAGCATTGTTACCTACAGAGTCCTCCTCACTAGTTCCACCACTTCCTGATCCTAAGCAGATTTTCTTAAGGGAAGTGGAAAGATTTGATCCTTTCTTCTCCCTGACACAGTCGGGTGAGAAGACGAGGGTGATAGAGACCCCTTCTTTTAGTTCTCATCATAAGCCATCACCCCGTCCTGATGCATACTCACTTAAGGTGGTGATGTATTGCTATTACCATCCTCACTTGACATCGAGTGATGGATTTGATCCTAAAACTAACAGTAAGTAACCCTAGAGTCAAGCTAGAGACTCGAACAAAAACAAGCGCTTCTCGGGAGGCAACCCGTGTTCTCTTCTTCTTTCTATCTTTCTTAGTAATAATAATATATTAGTTTAGTTGTAGTATTAGTAATGAATAAGTGTGGGGGTGTGCTTCTATCCTGGTTGTGTTTTGTGGTTTTCTGTTTTTTGCTTGCAGGATTCCCTATGATCTTGAAGACCTTCGTGCTTGTTTTCAATCCTCCAATCACGCGGTCTCCGATCATCTTCATGTTTATATCCTGGGATTCCATAATCCTGATCATATACATATATATCTAATTTTATTTCCCCTTTCACACTTGGAATTTTTTACATTTGCCTTTTTTCTTCCTAAGTGTGGGGGTAAAACCTGATGTTTTTGAACATTGAGGCCAATGTTTCATTCTAAGTACGAGGAGGATTTCTATTGAAATTGATATACCTGCTGTCTGTCTGTGTCCCACGCAACCCTGTTTTGACCAATATATTGCTTTATTTTATTATTAAAATTAAAAAAAAAATTAATGTTAGAAATAAAAAGGTTATTAAATATAGAAATAAGTAGGCCCATAGAACTAGGTAGCTTTTGACTTGACCGAGTTTTGCACTCTAGCTTTTCCCTTAGCTTTCGAGACTAAGTGTTTGCTAAACTTTAAAATTTTGCAAAAAATGAAAAATGATAGAGCTAGATATAAGTTAGATGCTAAGCGTGGAGTAGTTGGTTCTCTTTAGAGCTCATAGAGGTTAATTGTGGCTTTTTGCTCCCACCAGCTTAATAAACGTCATATAAGTGTTAAATAAATAAAGTTACTTTGGTTTTTGCGATTCTTAGTTTAAATCTCTTCGTAGAGATTCCTTCTGGTGAAAGTAAGGTACACATCGAGGTTTTGTTAGTGTTGTGGGGAAATAGGCTACCGATTCCTGACGGCTCGCTACCGCTGTCTAGGTAGTTAAAAGACCACATGACTTGAAATTTGGCTACCAAAAAAATATAATAATAAACTAAACCCAAAATAAGACCACTAGACCATGGTCGTCTCGCATACCGATATGGCAGTCGTTTAAAGGGTGGAGGTAATAATAATAATAATAATAAGAATTGTGGGCTGATAAAAGATTATTGGACCATGTACGGCTCGCATACCGATGTGGCAGTTTTCAAAAGAAGGCCCATAGTAAGAATAATAAATCCGAGACTGATAAAAGTTTAATGGACCATGGTCGGCTCGCATACCGATGTGACAGTTGTTTAAAGGACCGAGGGATAATAATGTTGCAATAATAATAATTATAATAAAGCCAAATTTCGACTCTGGGATTATCTAAATAAAGCCTCCGTCTCTAGACTCGTAATTGAGTTGTTTCGGATGAAATAAAAAGGATAACCCCTAAATCATGCGAAATTAGAACCTTAATGTGGACCTTATTTTCACCATACCGTCTCTTTAGGAAAGAATTTCAAACTAATTGTGATTTAAACCGGGTTTACTTTATAATAATAAGGACATAATTTATTTGTCAACAATAATAATATTAAAAATCCTTAGAGGATTTAGGAATAAGAGAGCGAAAAGTGGCTAATGCGTACACAATTAGCATTTATGAGTAGTGTTAGCATCTAATCTTATATTTGGCAGTTATTTCGTTTTAAGCTTGGTATGGGGATTGTGAAAATCAAGGATGACGAACTCCCATTCTTTAAGCCTTTTAAATAATTTTATCTTAATTTTTATATATTATTGAATAAAATGGTTAAAACGGGAGCGTTTTTGAAATAAATGATTTTTGAACCTTTCTAATGGACCTTTTCTGTTCTTGTTTGATTGTGAGGAGTCACAAGTTAGGGGGGGTTAAATTATTTATTTTCGAGCGTGTTTTATAAACATTGCGTGTGGGACCAACAATGGCTAAGTGTGGGGGAATTTGATGTGTGCTTAAACACACATCATTTATAACCCGGAAAATACTATTAAACGGACTAAAAACATGAAATATGCTTAATATTATTGCAAATATGTTTGGTTTGTGTTTTTATGTCTTGCAGGTACAAGGGATTGAAAACGAAGCAAAAACGGAGACTTTCGGCCAAGATTCGACGACGTTTGCTCATTTTTCGAGATCAAGACCAAGTCGATAATATTTCTCGAGCATACCATTGGAAAGAGCACGAGATTTTGAGTCCGACGGTGCCTTCACTTCTTATTGGGCTGGCCCGACACCATTTATATGGGTCAGACCCACCCATACCTATCAAAGCTCAAGTATAATTGCAAGCCTAGCCCACAATTACTAAAGTGCAGCTCAGCCCAACTACATGTTAGACTCGGCCCAGAAACATAAGCTAAAAATGGGAGGCCCAAGATGATACAAGCCCAAATCCAATTAGCAAGTACGCTGCTTAACTGTTACGCTAGATATAAAAAAGGAATGAGGAGCAGCATATCTATCTTATCTTCACTTTCGTTTTTGTCTTTTATTTTTTCGTTTCTTAGATTAGATAGGTAGTAGCAGGTAGGAGTAGGTTAGTTTAATTTGTTATTTTCATTTCTTATTAATGTAATAGCCTAGGTTTAATTTACAATTTGATTTGCGAAGAATGATTTTTGATTCATTGTTGATGTTTCGATGGTTAGTATAGATGTTCCAGGTTTGAGTTAATATCCGTTCGAGTTATCAAAGTTTGATTCTATTTTGTTGTTCGATGGTTAGATGGGTTAGAAAGATGTTTAAGATTTGTTTATAGCTTAATCTTGTTGGCTATTTCTTATCTTTTTTTACTTATTTCTGAAAGTGCCTTTTCTCCTTGCTATTTGTCTTATATTTCGCATCTTATTAACCAAATAAGCTGCCTCAAAGCTTATTTTGGATTCAAAGTAGTATGGATTGCTTATGAGCTTAGGCTTATTACTTGAGTTCTTTACGTTTTGATTTTAAAATCATGTTTCTTCGTTTCAAAATTTCATTTAGCAGTAAGTGTTGAAAGAGTTTGGGCCTGGCCCATCTTAGTCTTATAGCACAGATTTATAGGATCTTTTTTTATATATGGTTTTATCAATTTTCGATTTATAAGAGACTAAAACTAGTCTAAAAGTTTTATTTAGATTATTAGTATTTGTCTTAACCTAGTTTGTTTTATGATGACGAATGCGGTTCAACACATAAGGCGAGGAGCTTACGGGTTGTATAAGCTACCTTATTGTCTAAGTTTAAATCGTAGTTAGAATTAAATAGCTTATTAGAGAATAAAGTTTAAACACTTTATAATCTATTAAGTGAATAAAGTCTAATTAAGAAATACACTTAGCATTTAGTCTAGTTTATATAATCGGGTGTTTTCATTCGTATCGGTTTTGTCATTCGGGTTCTACTTTCTTTTCCATTTTTAAATTTAGTAGTGTAGTTTTTATTTAGGTTAATATGTCTTTTATTGCTTATCCGTTTTGTTAATACAAATAATGTCCAAAAACGTTATTTATATTTTTCGACCTCTCAATGTTTTGATAATAACAAAATGTGAAAACGTTTACGATAAAATTAAACGTTTATAAATTACTAATCATACAATTATATTTCTATTATTAATCACTTAAGGTATGGATAAACAAATCATTAAACATGATTAGTGATCAAGAAAATAACTTTTTTCTTAAATCTTATACTTCAACAAAAATGTTTTTATAAAAATATAAAAACAAATTATTTATTAATTAAAAGAAATATTTTATTAAAAACATAAAATTTGAATTTCAAATTTTCCCCCCAAAATAGAAGGTTCCATAACAGATACAACCTTCACCACAAAAGGACAAAAAAGGGAGCGGAGTCTAGTGGCGGCCCCCTTATATATAAGGGGCCGCCGGGACCGCCACCAGCAACGGCTACTTTTTTGTCCCCTATAAATACTGGGCCACCCATTTCAAAATCAGACTTCCTCTTGCCAAAAATTCTATCAGATCTAGTTTTCTCTCTTCTTCCTTTCTTTCTAAAACACATATCTTGATCACTAACATACCTTGATTTTGTTTCAAGTGATTAATTCTTTCTTCCTCCTTTCTTCACCTTCTAATCAAGTGCAAGAGAAGAACAATCGTATTCTTCTACATACGAATTGTTATCAAGTGATCTTTTTCTCCTCTCTTCTTCAAGATCACAAACATTCATTAGATTTATTTTGTGTTGTTGTATTAATTGGATCAAGTGTAGATCCAAGTGTGTAGATTGTATATTGGTGTGATTTGGATTGTGTGTCAATCCAAGAGTGTAGATCTTGTGAGTGTTTGAAGACTTAGTGAAGTCTTAGATTGGTTCTAGCTAAGATTAGGACTCGACATATAGCTTAGTGTCGGAAAAGAAAGTAAGCGACGTGTAAACGGTTTTCTCTGCCTAAAGGGAGCTTGTTGACATAGTGAAATCTCGAGTGGAGTGCTCGGGGAGTGGAGTAGGAACGAAGAGGTGCTTCGTTGCCGAACCACTATAAATCTCGGTGTCTTGGTTTGATCGTTTCTTTCTTTATCTCTTTACTTATTACTTGCATTATTAGATAGTTTAGTTGTGATTCATATTGTTGGTTGATTGACATACATCTCGAATCAAACTATTTCATAAGCAAACTTTTAAAACGCTAATTAACCGGTAAAACTATTCAACCCCCCTTCTAGTTTCTACAGAATGGATGCACATAAACATAAACCATAATTTGTAGCTAAACGTATAAAATTAACAATAAATACCCTAACTTTCAGTTAGATCCCTAATATACATACAAACTTAATCACATAGGCAATCTATGCAAAGACAACCACTTTTTGAAAGCGATAGTTTTATTTATTGGAAAAATAGATTCGAGACATATGTTAAATCAAAAGATCTAGATCTTTGGTATGTTATTACCAATGGTGATTTTCAACCTATTATTCAAAATCAGGAAACCAAACTTGTTGAGGTTATCCCTTTTGAAAAACAAACGGATGATCTAAAGAAAAGGCTTGCAAAAAATAATAAAGCCAAAATGGTTATTTACAACGCTTTGCCTAGAAAAGAATATGAATGAATTTTCATGTGTAATACGGCAAAAGAAATTTGGAAAACCTTGTTAATCACCCATCAAGGTAATAACCAAGTCAAAGATAATAAGATCGACCTTTTGGTACAACAATATGAACAATTCTTCATTTTCGAAGACGAATCTATAGATAATTCTCTTTGGCTAGATTTAATACTATATTACTAGTCTTAAGCTCTTTAATGATGGTTATTCTAGCAAGAACTACGTAAGGAAGTTTCTTAGGGCTCTACATCCTAAAGGAAGCAAATGTCACAGACATTGAAGAATCAAAAACAAAAAGAAAAAACTTGACATCACTATCTCTTGATGGAGCTCATTGAAATCTCAAAGTCCATGAGATGATCATCAAGAAAGATTCCAGAAATAGTCCAAAGCAAAAGTTTAAAGAAAAATCTCTTGCATTAAAGGCTAAGAAGAATTAGGATGAAGAGTTTCTTCGACTTCCGGTAGTGAAGACTAAGAGTTAGCCATGGCGTAAGAGAACTTTCAAGAAATTCTTTAAAGAAGATGTAGATTCGTGAGAAAATCTCAAATGACAAAAGACATTCCAAAAGAATCCGTGATGATAAAAACCGTAAAAATGAATAGATAAATTTTTAGATGGCAGCGACCCGTATCAGCGTATTGGAGAATTCCAAAACCACCGAAAGACAAGAAACCAAAGATCCTTTGTTGGAGTTCTTGAGCGATAGCGGTGATGATGATGATGAGAAGGTCCCAAAGAAAGAAACATTCATTGTATCTCATGCATCAAGTGAGGTATGTTTCCAAATCCTTTACTTTAGTGATGAAAAACTCATCAATTGATGATATACTTTAGAACAATGAATATGATAAATAAGTAAAATGAGATCCTAAAGATAATCACTAAAAACAAAAACCTAAAAGCTCACTAAAATAAACCTTAGAAAATGAGCTTAGAAAAACAAAAAGAATAAATTATACCAATTCTGAGAAAAACAAGGGAGTTTGATCTCGAATGTGCAGTGTGTCATGTAGACTCAAAATTGAGAATGAAAAACTCAAAGAATAATCCACTAATAAAAAATTTTGAAAAGAGTGACACATTGCCATAATAAAATGCTGAGATATCAAAAACCCTTCGTAGATAAAATAAGGTTTAGGTTTAATCATTAGAAGCATTCATATATAGTCGAAGAAAGGAAATAAAATTTGTAAAAACTCGTAAAATACCGTCCCTCTGATGGAGGTCCCTTGAAATAGGGACATCCCCAAGAAATGGGCGGAACCCCCCATAATGTTAGGCGGCCCCCAAAGTAAATAAGGGACCGCCACCATAGACACCAATATCTGAGAAAAATGTTTCTTTTCAAAATCTATTTTTGTGGTCCTAAGACCAAAACAATAAATTTGTAAACAAATGTTAAAGTTCCGGAAGGCTAGTGACAATGAAGTCAAACAATTTTATAAACCATTGTCAAAAAAACCGAAGTTGGATTTTCAAAACAAAACTTTAGATCAAAAACTCCACCTCCTAGAAGAGTCAATAATAATTATGCCTCGTACTAAAACTCCTCAACCAACAAGACATGTTTGTCATCAAAACCAACCGTCAGTGGCTATTCCTGTTACTTGGAACAACTTTCCACGACAAAGTTTACATGCCTATGGGAAATGTATCTTCCATTCACACATCCTAAGCCAAATTGCATCAAATACAAGGGATGTTTGGCACTAACAACTTTGGACCCATGAGATATTGGGGACTAAATGTTTGAGTTATTGTCTTATATAAATAGATATACCTTAGAGTCGTCTTGGAACCCAATGAATAGATCAAGGATAGCAGATGCTCCAAACATGTGACGGGTAACCGAAAGCTCTTTTCCACTTACAAGGCATACAATGGAGGTAATGTCATTTTTGGTAGTAATCTTCGCGGTAACATCATTGGCAAAGGTACGATTTCTAATGACTCTCTCAAAATAGATAATGTAGAACATGTTGATAACTTAGGATTTAACTTGCTAAGTTATAGGACAAAGTAGTTGAAAATAAGTGTAAAGTAACTTTCTCCATGAACATGAAAGTGAACACTTAGGAATGTAAAGTCATAGGTAGAGGTATTAGGAAGAAAGGCTTATACGTGATGAAGTTAGGAAATAAGCCTAAGGATCAAATTTGTCTAGCAAAGATTGATGAAAAATCCACTTTGTGGCATAAGAGATTAGGTCACGCAAATATGCGTCTCATTCAATCGTTAGCTTCTAAGGAATTAGTTAGAAACTTACCTAGGATTAAGTTTGATCAACATTTTTGTAATGCTTACAAAATTGGAAAACAAGCTCACGCTAGTCACAAAGCTAAGAATTTAGTCTCAACGACTAGATGCTTAGAACTTCTCCACATGGATCTTTTTGGTCCATCCGCCGTATGGAGTTACGGAGGAACCGAATACACCCTATCAGTAGTAGAATGACTACACTAGATATACATGTTACTAGATTCCTTAAGAATAAAACAACCGAAGCCTTCGATCAATTCGAAATATTTATAAAAAAATCTAAAAATCACTAGTGATTTACAATAGTGTTCAATAAAGAACCGAACAGGTAGAGAATTTGATAATGAAGAGCAATATTGGAGAATTTTGTGATGCCCAACGGAATTTACTCATAAATTCTCGGCTCCACGCAGCTCCTCCATCAATGTCGAGGTTGAAAGGAAAAAATAGGACACTTAAAGAAATAGGAATTAGAACATGTTGAACGAACAATCATTACCCCAAAAGTTTTGGTGTAATGTCGTAGATACTTCAACATATATACTGTAACCGAATTCTAATTAGAGTCATCCTAGGAAAAACACCTTATGAACTCTTGAGAGGTAGGAAACCTACTCTTGATTACTTTAGAGTGTTTGGAAGCAAGTGCTTCATGCCCTAAACACAAAGATTACCTTGACCAAGTTCCGACCCAAAGTCTACGAAGGTGACTTTCCCTAGTTCCTCCCAAAATAGTAAAAGCTTATATCATATCCTTATTAACACACTAAGGAAAGATGGAAGAATACTCAACGTGACATTCGATGAAACTAAACACCTTCCCACCACCACCATCTAAGACAATCATCTTGGTGGATGATGACCTAGATGAAGAAGAAGCTATTAGGGAAATCGAAAAGAAAAATCTAGAAAACAATGTTGAGGATGAAACTCTAGAGATTGATGAAGTAGTCAATATTAAGGAATCTAGGAACCATCCCTTAGAAAATGTCATAGGAAACCTTAACCAAAGAACCCTTAGATCACAAGCCCAAAACCAAAGCAACCTTTATTGCTTCATTTCTACCATTGAACCTAAGAATGTAAATGAAGCCCTGGGAAACGAAAGATTGGATAGTCGCCAAAGCAAAAGAATTAAATCATTCAATGCTATCGATGGTGTTGGGAGTTAGTATCCACAACCTAAGAATATGACAATTATATGACTAAATGTGTTTAGAAATAAGTTTAGACGAAAATGCGTATTGTGTCAAGAAAATAAGCTAGAATATCCACTCAAGTCTACAACCAACAAGAAGGCATTGATTAGATGAAACTTTAAGCTCCGGTTGCTTAGACTTTGATCGATTAAATAGTATTAGCTTATTGCTTTGGCCCTTAGCTAATTAAAATTATTCCAAATGGGATCTAAAAAGTTGTGTTCCTGAATATTTTAACAATGAGGAGGTATACGTGGCACCAACCTCTGGGATTTCATTGATTTCAAAAAACCGAATCATGTTTATTAAAATAAAGAAAGCTTATATGGTCTTAAAACAAGCACACCAAAGCTTAGTATGGGATAGATATAAAAGCTTTTCTTATTAAACATGATTATAAAGAGGGGAATGGTAGATAACACACTTTTTACAAATAAGAAAGGTTCAAATCTCATCATTGTGCAAATTTATGTTTGACTACATTATATTTGTTCGACTTGTCAAGACATGAGTGGTGATAATGCAAGACGAGTTCGAAATGAGCATGATGGGATGAACTTAACTTCTTCCTTGGATTACAAATTAAACAAATGAAGAATGGATTTTCTTTAATCAATCTCAGTATAAATTAAAGAATATGCTTAAGAAATTTTGGTTCTAAAGAAGATTCTAAACCAATGAAACCCTATTCCTCCACGATAACTAACTCAACGAAATGTAAGAGTGTAGTCGGTAAGATATACACAGGTATCATGGCATGATAGGTGTTTATACTATACCTAAAACGGCAAGTAGGCCCCGATATCAAGTTAGTGTCTGCCTTTGTTGCTCTCTTTCCAAGAGGCACCCAAAACCTCTCACCTAGAAGCGGTTAAAATGTATCTTTCCGATACATTAAAGGGCACTACGCACTTAGGAATTATGGTGATCCTAAAAGTGAACCGGCATAAAAAAACCGTAGTATATTCCGACTCTGGTATCATCGGGAATTATGTGTCCCAGAAAGAGCACTAAGCGGTATTTGTTACGTTCGTGGGAAGTTGTTGTTCTACACATTCATAGCATCTTGGTAACTCTATGAAACAACAACAAACCAGCTTCATGCTATAACCACTACCGAATGGCCGGAATACGTAAGCGCCAAAAAGGCAATGTCAACAAGCCCCCCAAAAACTCTGATGAAACAAACACTCATCGACAATGACGTACGACTCGAAGACGTATCCCATCATGTGCGAACAATAAAGGGCGCCATTGACCTTGATCAAAAACAAACCGGTTGCCACACACTCTCAGAACCCAACACATCGAAATCGTCACCACTTCTCCGTGATAATGTTTAAAAATGACATATATCTATCGAAAAAAAGTACCGATCCGTCAACAAAATTTCCGACATTCCACTAAACCCTTTAAAAGTGAATCCGTATAACTATCAACGCTTGGTTTAGGGAATGATGGAACCATTTCCATAAATCAAATTAAGTAACGCAACTCTTTTTTTCTGTCTCAATTCTAGTCCGTGTTCCATTCCGTGTCGTGACAACTTAAATACTTCATTCGAAGTACTTTAAACACATTTAAATTGCGAAATGCAAGTTAAATTGTCACTCCTCCTAGTCAATTTTTTGTCAAAACAAAGTTAGAAATCACTACCTGCGGGCGGCCCCTATATAGGCGGGCCCTTTATATATAAGGGACCGCCAGGGGATATGGGACCGCCATCAGAGAAAACGAAATATGAACACCTGAAACCAAAATTTTCAAAACACAAAAACAAACACAACACCCCCTTATACCGTCGCCATTGACTACACCAACTCTCTCAAATTCCACCAAAAACTCAAAATCGAGAACCCATTAAACATAAATAAAGTCAAATCACAACATCAATAATCATCCTAACAACTCTAAGATCATCAATTGAAAAGTCATTTCAACTCTTTCTTCTTTGTCCATTTTGAGTTTAGGGTTGCATGATGAACACCAAAAAATGAAATTGGGTATTTTTCATTTTTTTTCAAATTTATTCAATAAAAACCACATGATACAATGGATAACTAAAATGCTTTCCCGTAGATAAGGATGTTAGCCCTCAATTTATTGAGTCAAACATGGAAGCACGGTCACTCTACGATGGAGCTCTCGGCTCGTTTAATTATTTACTGATGTAAATAAAATTATTATCATGGTGAAATCGTGGCTCGATAATAATCTAATATTGTATATGTTTAAGGTTATAATCCCAAACAAAACCCGAGCCCGGGTCCTAGTTAAATATCTCACGCGTCGTAGGGATATATATATAGATATTTTCCATTTGAAAATATCTAATTCTCAAAATATCTTTATTTTCAAAATCTAAATTTTTTTTCTCGGTCTATCTCTCACTCTTATCTCGACCTCTATTTACGATCCTCTCTCTCTCTAGTTTTCTAGTTCGTGATTCGTGTTAGTGTTTTCAGTGAAGTATTAATCGGGATCCTACAATTGGTATCAATCGCCTCGGGTGGATTTCGTGTTTTTTTTGTTGTAAGCCTATTAGTGCTAGTAAACCCAAGAGAAAAGCGAACAAATTTGTTGCAACACCCCATAAGAAAACAGTTGCATCAGATACCACTATTCAGAAATCCAAGAGTTACTTTAAGGAGTTGTATGAGAATACAAATCAGGAATGGAAATGGTGGATAGCTAAGAGATGTCCAACAGGTTATACATGGCAATAAAGCCATGTTAGGACCAAAAAGATATGATGTCCTAAGAATTAAGGAAAGCTGATGAATCAACAAGTATTAGTCCCACTATAGACATTGTCTCTAGGATAACTAATGTCTTGAAGATATCAAATTCCTTAGGATCTAATTTGTCCAATGTTCCATCGTCCTCTAATTCTCTTGCAGATTGTACAACTCATCCTATTCATTGTTGACTCTGGATGCACAAAGCACATGACGGGCAATCTCAAGCTTTTGTGTAATTTTGTGGGAAATTTCTCTGGGTACTGTTTCGTTTTGGAAAGATCAGTTTGCCTTCCGATTCTTGTTATGGAGATCAGATTCAAGTAATGTGACGATAAACGGTTTATTTACGTCGAAGAGGGCCTCAATCCAATCTTTTCCTTTCTCGGTTGTGTCAATTCTGTGATGCTGATTTGAGGTAGCTTTTCCAGGAAGCCTACATGTATTTGTGAGAGATCTTCATGGAAACGATTTACTAACTGGTAGCTCTAGGATCTGATGGTGGTGTGTTGGTATAGGTGTTGGGTCTCTCACAATATCTCTTCAAGAAACAACTTCATCAACTCCAATCTGTTTCATGGCTAAAGCTTCACCAACTCAAGCATGGTTATGGCATCGAAGACTTTCTCATCTAACTTCGATTAACATACCTTATCTCTTAAGAAAGAACGTTAGTGACAGGCTTACCTAAGTTGAAATATGTCAAGGATCAACTTTGTTCGTCTTGTGAAATGAGTAAAGCAAAAAGAAGTTCATTCAAGACAAAAGCAGTTCCTAGTTCCAAAGACGTCTTAATTTGCTTCACATAGACTTGTGTGGGTCCAATGCGAGATTCAAGCATAAATTGGGAAGAAGAAATCTGGAGATTGTTGATTCTATTCAAGAACACTTGGACTCTTTTTTCTACGATCCAAGGATGAAACACCAGAAGTTCTCAAAGACTTTCTCACGATGATTCAACGCAATCTTCAAGCTCAAGTGATTACTGTCCGTACTGACAGAGGCACGGAATTCTTGAACAAGACACTCCATGCCTATTTCAAAGAAGAAGGCATTGAACATCAAACTTCCACTCCTCGAACACCTGAACAGAACGGCGTTGTCGAAAGACGGAACCGTACTCTGGTTGATGCTGCTCGAATAACGATGCCATTCCCTCCGTCTTCTTAAGCTTCCATTATCATTTGGCTGAAGTAGTTGCAACCGCATGCTATACTCCAAACAGATAAGATAATCAAATCCCTCATGGAACGTAGGCATATCACATCATCAATGACAGGAAACCTTCCATAAAACATCTTCACATCTTTGGTTGCACTTGTTACATAACTAGAGATGGGGAAAATCTGGATAAGATGAAAGAAAAAGGAGATCCATGTGTCATGGTGGGATATTCTACTCAGTCGAAGGGATATCGTGTTTACAACAAGAGAACACGCTTAAATAGATGAGTCCATTTATAGTCAAGTTTGATGAAATCAAAGAGATGAAGTCTGACACAACAGTTCAAACCTCGCACCACAACGACAAAGAGATGTCCCCTGTTGAAAATGTCCTCTTCAGGCCTATCGTTCCTCAAGGACAAAAGGCTCAGATTATGACAACTCTGACCCCGGGTACCCCCCCCCGAAGACAAGATGTTGTACCTTCAGCAGAGAAGACAAATCGTAGCCCAGGACAGGATAACAAGGGTTGGAAATTCTCTTCAGTCCTTTACTTGAAGAATATTACAATCCAACACACGGTCAAGCTGAGGAAAACAACAATGATCAAGCACCGAATGCATCAATTCAAGAACCTGAATTTATCAATCCTTTTTTGTAACACGGGTACAAGAAATTGGTGAGTCTATCCTCATGCACATTGATAATACCTGATGTGGCATTCATTTCAACCACAAAGTCATGATTACCGATGGACCAAAGATCATCCATTAGAACAAGTTTGTGGAAATCCAACCACGCCAAACTCAAAGAAGAATCTACTAGATTGAATAGATTTGAAAAGAGTACACATTGCTTGAATGAAATGTTAAGTCATCAAAAACCCTCTGGTGATAAATTAGGTTTAGGGGTTAATTCATTTGAAGCATCATCTACTGGAACTAAGGAAATAAAATTTGTAAAAGCTCAGAAAAAGGCGTCTTCTGATGGAGGTCCCATAAATATGGGTGGCCCCTTAATGTTCAGGCGGCCCCCAAAGTAAATATGGGACCGCCACCAGTAACGCCTGGATCTGAGAAAAGAGTGTCTTTTCAAAAATCTATTTTGGGTCCTAGACCAAAACACATAATTGTAAACAAGACCAATGTTCCAATTGCTAGTGACAATGAAGTCAAACAATTTTATAAACCATTCTCAATGCCCGGAGTTGGATTTTCTAAACCTAATTTTAGATCAAAAACTCCACCTCCTAAAAGAGTCAATAATAATTATTCTCGTCCTAAAACACCGCAACCAAAAAGACATGTTGGTCTACAAAACCAACCTCATGGCTTTCCCGTAACTTGGAACAACTTTCCACGACCAAAGTGTACATGCATGGAAAAGTGCTCATCATCTCACATCCTAACCAATTGCACAAATTGCAGGTAAGTTTGGCACTAACAACTTTGGACCCTGCGATATTAGGACCAAATATTTGGAGTTATTTTCTTATATAAATAGATATGCCTTGGAGTCGACTTGGAGCCCGATGAATGGATCAAGGATAGCGGATGCTCTAAACATATGACGGGTAACTGAAAGCTCTTCTCCACTTACAAGGCATACAATGGAGGTTAATGTTGTTTTTGGTAGAATCTACCGCCGGTAACATCAATGGCAAATGTTACGATTTTCTAATGACTCTCTCAAATTAGATTAATGTAGAACATGTTGATAAACTTAGATTTAAATTCTTAGTATAGGACAAATATGTGACAATAAGTGTAAAGTAACTTTCTCTGAACATGATAGTGAAATCACTAGGAATGGTAAAGTCATATGTAGAGGTATTAGGAAGAAAGGCTTATACGTAATGAAGTTAGGAAATAAGCCTAAGGATCAAATTTGTCTAGCAATGATTGATGAAAATTCCACTTTGTGGCATAGGAGATTATGTCACGCGAATATGCGTCCATTTCAATCGTTAGCCTCTAAAGAATTATTAGAAACATTACCTAGGATTAAGTTTGATCAACATTTTTGTGATGCTTGCAACATTGGAAAACAAGCTCACGTTAGTCACAAAGCTAAGAATTTAGTCTCAACGACTAGATGCTTAGAACTTCTCCACATGGATCTTTTTGGTCCATCCGCCGTACGGAGTTACGGAGGAAACCGTTACACCTTAGTCATAGTAGATGACTACTCTAGGTATACTTGGACTAGATTCCTTAAGGATAAAACCAAAGCCTTTGATCAATTCGAAATTTTTAGTAAGAAAATACAAAATCAACTAGGATGTACAATAGTGTCAATAAGAACCGATCATGGTAGAGAATTTGATAATGAAGTGCAATTTGGAGAATTTTGTGATGCCAACGGTATTACTCATAACATTTCCCGTCATCCACGCACTCCTCAATCAAATGGCGTGGTTGAAAGGAAAAATAGGACACTCAAAGAAATGAGTAGAACTATGTTGAACGAACAATCATTACCCCAAAAGTTTT
This sequence comes from Tanacetum coccineum, assembly GCA_026074375.1. Lineage (NCBI taxonomy): Eukaryota > Viridiplantae > Streptophyta > Magnoliopsida > Asterales > Asteraceae > Tanacetum > Tanacetum coccineum. The sequence continues at coordinate 3,041 of BQNB010019516.1, read as the reverse complement.
GGTGTAATGCCGCAGATACTTCAACATATATACTTAATCGAATTCTAATTAGAACCATCCTAGGAAAAACACTTTATGAAATCTCGAGAGGTAGGAAACCTACTCTTGATTATTTTAGAGTGTTTGGAAGCAAGTGCTTCATCCTAAACACTAAAGATTACCTTACCAAGTTCAACCCAAAGTCTTACGAAGGTGTCTTTCCAGGTTACTCCCAAAATTGTAAAGCCTATATCATTCTTAATAAACACACTAGGAAAATCAAAGAATCACTCAACGTGACATTCGATGAAACTCCTCCACCTGCTAAGACATCACCCTTGGTGGATGATGACCTAGATGAATAAGAAGCTATAATGGGGGGGGGGGGGAAATCGAAAAGAAAAAATCTAGAAAACATGTTGAGGATGTAAACTTCTAGCGATAGATGAAGTAGTCAATATTAAGGAAACTAGGAACCATCCCTTATAAAATGTCATAAGAAACCTTATCCGAAGAACCCTTAGATCACAAGCCTAAAACCAAAGCAACTTTTATTGTTTCATTTCCTACCATAGAGCCTAATATTAAATGAACCTTAGGAATGAAAGTTGGATAGTCGCCATCAAGAAGAAATAAATCAATTCATTGCTTAACGACGATTGGGAGTTATGTTCCACAAAGCCTAAGAATATGACATTATAGAACTAAGTGGGAGTTTAGAAATAATTAGATGAGACGGTATTGTTTCTTCGAAATAAGCTAGATTATTTGCTCTAGGCTACAACCAACAAGAGGGCTCAATTTAATGATGAAACTTTAGCCTCTGGTTGCTAGACTTGAAGTCGATTAGAATATTATTAGCTTAAGCTTTGCTTAGATTTTAAATTATTCCAAATGGATGTAAAAAGTGCATTCCTGAATGGTTTTATCAATGAGGAGGTATACGTGGCACAACCTCCGGGATTCATTGATTTCGAAAAACCGAATCATGTTTATAAATTAAAGAAAGCTTTATATGGTCTTAAACAAGCACCCAAAGCTTGGTATGATAGATTAAAAGCTTTTCTTATTAAACATGAATATAAAATAGGAATGGTAGATAACACTCTTTTTACTAAGAAGAAAAGTTCAAATCTCATCATTGTTCAAATATATGTCGATGACATTATATTCGGTTTGAATTGTCAAGACATTGTTCATGATTTTGCCAAAATCATGCATGACGAGTTTGAAATGAGCATGATGGGTGAACTTAACTTCTTCCTTGGATTACAAATTAAACAAATGGAAGATGGTATTTTCTTTAATCAATCTAAGTATATTAAAGAAATGCTTAAGAAATTTGGTCTAGAAGATTCTAAACCAATGAAAACCCCCATGTCCTCCGATACTAAACTCACGAAAGATGAAGAGTGTGAGTCGGTAGATAGTACCAAGTATCGAGGCATGATAGGTAGTTTTACTAATCCTAACGTGCAAGTAGCCCATTCATGTTTAGTGTCTGCCTTTGTGCCCGCTTCCAAGAGGCTCCCAAAACCTCTCACCTAGAAGCGGTTAAACGTATCTTCCGATACATTAAAGGCACTACACACTTAGGATTATGGTATCCTAAGGGGACCGGCATAGAAACCGTAGTATATGCCGACTCTGATCATGCGGGAGATTATGTGGACCGAAAGAGCACTAGCGGTATTTGTACATTCGTGGGATGTTGTTTGACATCTTGGTTCTCGAAGAAACAAACCGCTCTTGCTATATCCACTACCGAAGCCGAATACGTAAGCGCCGGAAAGGCATGTCAACAAGCACAAATGCTGAAAACAAGCTCCTTATCGAGACTACGACGTACGACTTGACGACGTTCCCATCATGTGCGACAATAAAGGCGCGATTAACCTTAGCAAAAACCCGGTGCAACACTCTCGTACCAAACACATCAAAATTCGTCACCACTTCCTCCGTGATAATGTTCAAAAAGGACATATATCTATCAAAAAAGTACCGTCGGCGACAACAATCGACATTCTCACTAAACCCTTAAACTGAAATCGTTTAACTATCTACGTCTTGGATTCGGAAAGATGGAAGCCCCAACGTCTTGGTTTAGGAATGATGGAACACATTTCATAAATCATATTAAGTACGCATCTCTTTCTTCTGTCTCAATTCTAGTATGTGTTCCATTCCGTGTCGTGACAACTTAAATACTTCATCCGAAGTACTTTAAACTCATTTAAATTGTGAAATGCAAGTTAAATTGTCACTCCTCATAGTCATTTTTTTGTGAAAACAAAGTCAGAAATCACTGCCTGCTAGCGGCCCCTTTATATATAAGGGACCGCCATCAGAGAAAATGAAATATGAACACCTGAAACCAAAATTTTCAAAACACAAAAACAAACACCCCCTTTCCAGCGGCCATTGACGAACACAACCCGAAATCCACCAAAAACTCAAAATCGACCATTACAACTTAAATTAAAGATTAAATCAACATCAATAATCATTCCTAACATCTCTAAGATCATCAATTGTAAGTCATTTCAACCATTTATTTCATTTTGAGTCTAGGGTTCATGATGAACACCAAAAATTGAAATTGGGTATTTTTCATTTTTCTTTCAAATTTGTTCAATTAAAACCACTAGGATACAATGTATAACTAAAATGCTTCCCGTAGATATAGGATTTGCATACATTGATAGGATTTGTCGAAAAATTATTTCTTTTTAACCAAAACCCCAATTTCATTTTACAAAATCACTCACGTTAGGAACACAATAAAATTGTTGTTTTGCATTGTTAATACAACCCGAAAATGTTTTCAAACACATGCATAATGATCTCATCAATAAATTTCGAGATACATAATTCATATGTATTTTTTGACTTGTTTGGTTGAGCAAAATCAAACTAAGGAGCGTTTGAATTAACTCTTAAGATTTTATGTATAGGTCGAGTTAATCGTTACTCCACATTTGTTACATATTGTTAGCCTCAATTTATTGAGTCGAACAAGGAAGTTCGGTCACTCTACGATGGAGCTTCGGTCTTTAATTAGT